>SSNR01000106.1:848244-860001 GCA_006937965.1 Callopanchax toddi | reverse complement strand
TTTTTTTTGCATTATTGTAACTCTTTGCTGCCACCCACAGGATTCAGTGTTGAATTTAAAGTTTGTGTTTCCAGGGCTGGCTTTGAAGGTCATGAGTGTTCTGAACTGTTTTTCCAGCATGGCATCTTTAAATAATAATGTAAAAAAAAAAAGACTTTTGGTCAGTTTAAATAAAGAACAATGAGCACCTCTCCAAAATAATCTCGCCCAATCTAATTATTCAAATTACTTTTCTACTTTAAATAATTTAGATCCTGATTAGTTTGAATGTGGGATGTTTTCACACCATGAATGATTCATTATTTTTTTTACAAGATGAAAATCAAACTGCTGGCTCTTCACTGATGCTTTACAAAGCAGAAAGTCTAGTTGGTATGATTGGTTTGATGTTAATTATTTAAAAAATGATTGACCAGTTAGGACTATTTTAAACACCATAAGTTTGGGTAAAAGCCTGTCTCAGCTTTAAAGAATCCAGACCAAGAACAGACCTTTACAGCTGTGAACTGCTTTTGTTTGTTGATTGAAAATAAAACACTTTTTCTTTGACTTGTCGCTGTCCAGCTGAAACCTGGTTTCCAAGTTTTTATGTTTTTACACAGATCTGCTTTATTGGTTTTCTTTCACATCTATCAGTGGGTTTATGGATGATTTTCCAAAGATGTAAAGAGAACTTGTGACCCCACAGTTTATTTAATGTAAAAAAAAATACATATTTCTTCATTTTCTTAAATGTTACATTTTTGGAGATACAAGATTTCTGCCTAACAACAACAATATTTAATTATACCTAAAAGGTATTTGATAGCAACATCAAATCACGGCTTTAAAAAGTTTCTTGCTATAGTTGCTGCTTTGCTTTATGGTCCATGGTGATCTAACATAGTTTATACGGTGATGCAAAGATCAGGGTGTTACAAATCAAAAAGTTTTATTTTTACAAAGACTAAACAAGGTCTCTAACACCGGACGATTCACTCCTTATAAAACATTTATGTTGAATATATTTGAGTTAACTTTTCAAATCTTGCTACTTTGAAACTGAATACTCAAAAAAATAGGAAAATGTAAATGAAAAATGACTAAACCAGTCTTAGATGTTACTATCTACAGCTTACAGGTAAATATGAGATAGCTAAATATCCAATGTAATTAAACAATTCTCAAATTGACAGTAAAGCGTTGTGATTGCGGTCTACTCTGCGTTTGGAGAGTATCGTCCACACCTGAACCCTGTCAGATGGGCATCACATGTAATGGAGTAGGTGAAATAAAGAACTCCTTTGCGTAGCTGACAGCTTAATGAATGTGTTCCCCTCTCTGGATAAATGACACATATCCCTGCTACATCATTATAAAACACATCCCTGTCCCAGACTTCAAGCCTCAGCTCCTGACCCAGCTCCACTGAGCCGAAATCATATGTGGCATTCCAGACTGGGTCATTGTTGTCCATCACCGTTTCAGTCTCCTCATACATACCGCTGTAGAAGATCTTCACGTATGCATCTGTTTTTGTGAAGGTGTCGGCCCTCAGCCCTGCTGCTCTGTGCATTTCCAGCCTCAGCGTTCCTCTGCCGGCCCTTAAAGGACAGCAGTTGTGGTCCAAGTTGGGAGTCGGGGAGCAGTTCTTCACACTGAGCTGCGCCTCCTCCAGCTGGTTCTCTTTGATGTAATCGGTGACCATGCTTCTCAGGTTTGCACTGATCTGTGTGTCTTCCACCAAATGGTGTAGAGGGAAGATAGCATAAGAAACCACATCGGGGTTGTCATGGAGACTGTTTATCCAGCTGTGGTACGCTTCCAATGGGTCTTCCTGGTAAAGGATGTCAGGGAAATACCTCTCCCCTCCGATGACCTCGATTTTATGTGTCATGAAGCCCTGGTAGAAGCCCATGCTCAGATTGCCCTTCAGGAGGTTGTCACACTTGTTGGAGAAAGATGCATTGGCGGGGAGAAACCCCAGAGCCATGCGGAGTTCAAGATTCAGGCAATTTTTGATCTCAGACTCTGAGAAGCCCTTCAGTGTGGCCAGGCAGGTTCTGAAGGCAGTGATTCTCCTCACCTTACCTCCAAGCTGGACCTAGGAAACAAAAATAACCCAATAAAGACTTATGGTACAGTTAGCTGAGGAAATATTCAGCCAGATGTGTGTGTGTGTGTCCAGCTGTCTTCTCTGACCTGGTGTATATAGTGCGTCCCGTAGGTGTCTATGAGCCGTCTGTACAGGGCCCTGTTCTGGGCTGTGTTTAAACTCTGTGGGAGTCTCTTCAGATGCTTTGTGAACTCTGCACTCAGCTGAGGATGATCGGCCAGCCTGTAGCTACAAAAACAAAAGGCATCTAGAGTTCAACACCACTGTGGTCGCATAACGGGGATTTTTCTCTAACAAAGACAATTATCTCCTGTGTGGGAAGAGAAATATGTGGCAAAGTTTGCAAACTTGTAGACTTAATGTGGTAAGACTAGGGTACATTTCATGCTCTGTTCTTTGTGAGGTCTGAAGTTAAGAACTTTTGTTCCTGCAGTAACATTTCATTGCCTTGTCTCAAAGACAAAGAATCAGCAGCCTTTCAAGATTATTTTCCAAACAACAAACCATGTTTTGTTGCAAAATGTACAATTTCTATGCTGTTTCTTACACCTTGCATCCAATACTTTACCTATAGTAGGAGCAGCTGATCTCATGAATGGCAAATGTAGCTTTGTCCACACTGTGCTGCGAGCGAGCAAACTTGGCCAAATCTGAGCGGCTCCCTCCCAGCACCGCCTGGCCGATTTTCTCCAGACTCAAACCCAAACCCCAATTGTTGTTGACCAGCGAGTTGGAGCTTCGCAGCAGGGAGTCCACAGAGTGATGGAGCGCGCTGGAAAGCTGCTTACTACAGCGGCTGAAAGGACGCCAGTCGAGCACTGCAGCTGGGAGCCTTTGAATCTAAGGGGGAGAAGAGAATGGAATCCAGCCAGTGGGAAGATAGGATTACAGGGAGAGGAAAATGCAGAGTAGGAGGATAAAAGTATGGTTTGGATTCAATAAACAGAAAGGAATTTAGTCTAAAGTGGTGATCCCATGAGAGGTGAAGTGTGAAGATCAAGCAGCAGGTTTTACAGATTTCACCTGTCCATTTTGGAATCTGTTTGGACACAAAGTACAGGTGTGGTTGTCGTCCAGATGAGCTTTGACGTTGATGACATACGCTCCTGTTCGACGCAGCCGCACCACATCAAACCCCTCCCCAGCCAAGTTGTGGCCTGGAACAAAAGGAGCCTTCTCACACTCCGGTCCGGTGCCAACCCGACAACCCAGGACCCCACAGACCTCCCATGTAACTGGAAATGTCAGAATAAACAAGACACAGTTTCTCCACTGGGATCCTGCTGTTTCCATGGTGACCTAAATGAAACAAAACACATTGAGGATGAAAAAGAAACGTGTTGCTTTCCCCAAAAAGGTTATCAGTGTGTTGGACTTTAATTACAGGTGAGCTTTAAATCGTTTGTGCTTTTTAAACAGCTCTAATGTCATGCAGCTAGATGCACTCTTACCTTTTGCTGATTTTTTTATTTTCTTCTCCAGATTTTTTCTCTGCAGCCTTCCAAGCTGATGGTTTCACGTTCAATTCTTTGTCTTGATTTAAACCCTCCTCTTTATGTGCTCCATCGATGGCACAGTGATGAAGGTGCAAGCAGACTGAAATCTTGATCCAGGAAATGAATTCACGGCTGAGGAGAGGTTTGGATTTGCTGGCAGGCTGTGCTGAAAGCCTGCTGGTTGCTCTCTTTCCTCCGTCCTCTGCCTTTAGGAAAGGAGGGAGTTTCCCTGTGTTGTTGAAGCTGTGTGTGTGTGTGTGTGCAGGGTCCTCCTGCCCTTCCCTTTTTCTGTGTCTATTCCCCTACAGCATTATAAATTTCCTTTGCACGAGTGGGTTTGTTTTAATGCTCAAGACCCAGTTCTGTAAATCCCACACAGCCCTGCACTTAATTTGTTTTTGCACGTGAGTTGTGTGGGGGAGGGAGATTTTTATGTAGTCACGAGAGATAAACACTGACCTGAGCTCTCTTTATGGGAAATGTGTGTCTCTGTGTGTAGATGCATGTAAGTAAATGTGTGTCAGACTTCACGTGGGTCCTGTGCTAAGCCTTGCTGTATCATGACAGACTGACACAAAAAGCTTTGCCGTCATCTATTTATGGATGGATGTGCAACGTGTCTGGTTTTCTGAGGTTAATGTTTGCTCTGTGTGCAAAAGGTTTCATTTAGCTACAGACATTTATAGCTCAAACTTGTTACATTCAGAGAAACCACAGGATCTTAAAAGCTGTGATTACTAACCTACATATTCATAAACTCTGCATTATACTTCTACACTTTCAGGTCTTATTTTATGTTTGACTTCTTCTAAAATGTAGTTTTTAGCAGCTCTAAATCAGCAGGTTTCTTGAGTGTTTGTATCTTATTTGTAGATTATCAGACTGAATGAGAGTCTTTGTGTTTTTAACAGCATGAATAAAAGCCAGAGTGGACATCAGCTCACCTGTCCCCCACTGAGGTCATTATTGGCACAGTTAGATGGACATGAGGAATTTATCAAATTTTTCAACAGTATACCAGGAGATTCCAATGTTTTTACATGATTAGAACCATCATAAGCATGAATATATTATTAAAGTGAAGACAACCTTGTGTTTTCATATTTTTGAGTCCAATTCAGAAGGATTTAGTCTGATCAGATTTAACAGCATGAAACAGAAGAAATGTAAAGATTATGCAAATATCACAAAAAATGTAAATGCTCAATAGTTATTACATTTTTTTGTGCAATGTTTTATAAGTGTGTATGTTTGTGCAATTATGTGAAGCTTGTGACTTTATTAGATGGGTAAGCACATCCTGTATGAATCAGTTGGCAATTTGCACCCAGGCCTCAAGAGGGAGCCATTTCAATTATTATTATTTCTTCCACAACAGGAAGTTGCAAAGAAAGCTTGTTCCTTATAAATATATATACAAGACCCAGTTCTGAAAATCCCACACAGCCCTGCACTTAATTTGTTGGATGTATGTGTAACGTATCTGGATTTCTCAGAGGTTAATGTGTGTGTGTGTATATATATATATGTGTGTATATATATATATGTGTGTGTGTATATATATATACACACACACACATATATATATATATATATATATATATATATATATGATATAGTCGTCCCCCCCAGATTATCTCTGAGTTGGTTTTGAATGAGGTAGAGCCCATCCTCGGTGGTTTAACACTGGAAGTAGCTGAGGTTCATGACTCGACCCATGTCCGTGTTCCGGAGATTGTCCCATCCTCCACCTGGCAGCACCTCCATCGCTGTGATGGAGAGGCTGGTGGAGGCACGGCATTGTGTGAGCCAGTTGGTCGGTCGGGTCAGTGCTGTCTTCATGATGCCTCTGACAGAATTTAGGATTTGGCCAACCTAATAAATATTAAGCTGAGTTCTGCTCCTTCCGTCATGTGATGACTGTCCACAAGTTATATAAAAGAGTAACATTGGCACTTGGTTTACTTTCACTTCACCAGATCAATTTGAGTATTTATTTAAATTATAATCTGCATTTAACAGAATTAACTACTAATAATTTAAACTAAGAAACCCTCTTCATGCAATGAGTCTACTTAGTACACCGGTAGTACAATAGTACAGCAAGAATTTCTGAATTTTTTGTTAGATTATTTTTTCCAGAGTCCATACACCAAAATATCAATCTTAATAGAGAAGAGATTCAGTCAGACTTGAGGTCAGGTATGCACAAAATACATGACTGACACAAATGCACATCATGTAATTGAAAATATATTTAATATGCAACAACAGTTACCTCAGTCGTTTTTCCCCATATGTATGTTGAGCGAGTCGAAGACGTGACTTATTGTAATTTTTAAATGCAAAGATAAAATGTTGAAAATGCACATAAGGAGAAGAAACCACAAGAACCTGCCTTGTGTTCAGATACAAATAAACAACCCTCACACATGGTGTAACATTATCAGTGTGCCCTAGAAAAGACTGGAAATTATTCATTCAACTGGCTACAAACATCATTGTGTCTAATAAAAAAAAAAGGTCAAACAAAGAAGCCTGGGTTGTTTTTGTTAAGAGGTGTTGGTTTAAAAAACAGGAATTTACAGCTTCATCTTAACCCAGTTAGTCAAGATAAAGATCTGAGTCTTAGTTTTCTTCTTTCCAAAGGGAACAAACAAAGGAAATGTATTAAGGTAGATATGTAAGAAAATGGGTAAACTTGAAGATCAGTTTTGAACGTTTGTGCAACACACTCACATCCGGACTTCAAGCTTTGAAGTCCGGATGTGAGTGTGTGCAAAACAATGTGTACTTGAAGTCCGGATGTGTGAGTGTGTGCAAAACAATGTGTACTTGAAGTCCGGATGTGTGTGTGTGTGTGCAAAACAATGTGTACTTGAAGTCCGGATATGTGTGTGTGTGTGTGTGTAACACGATGTGAGAAGCTGCACATCAATCTAAACTTGTAAAGTTTAAAATGTACTTGTAATAAAAACTCACATACAGGCTAAATCAAATTAATTTGTGGGTAAAAATGTGTCAGTGAACACAACTTCACAAGTCTGTTTCTGCACACGCTCAACTTTTCTCTTACACGTGCACAACTCCCCTCTCACGCTTGCGACTTTTGAAACATTACTTGGTTGCTTCTCTTTTCTGCTCTCTCAGCAACAAAATGACTTCATGTTAAACAGGTAACATCTATAAACTTAAGTTCAGACCTTAATTTTGTTTTTAAAATGTGCCAATTAACATCATTTTGATTGGAAATGGCTTATTTTAGGTCAGTGATGTTTTACTGAGTTTCATAGTTTATAAGTGTTTTTTTTTCTATCTTTTCAATAGGAACAACAGAATTCAAACATAAAACATGCTGCACAAAATCTTGCCTTCACACCCCCTCCCTCCCGTACTCTGCTCTCGCCTCTCCGTTTTGATACAAACAACCGCAAGAAATGTTTCAAAAGTTGCACACGTGAGAGGAGAGTTGTGCAGGTGTAAGCATCAACAGACTTGTGAAGTTGTGTTCACTGACACAGGGTTAAAATTTTTACCCAAAACTTAATTTGATTTCACCTGTATGAGTTTTTATTACAAGTAAATGTTTAACTTTACAAGTTCAAACCAGCACCAAATCAGCAAAGACCAGCATTGACCAGCATATAAATCAAAACCAGCATGATTTGTTTGCTGGTCTTTGCTGGTTTGGTGCTGGTTTAGCTGGTGGACCAGCATGATTCAATGCTAGTCTATGCTGGTTGAACTAATGGATCACTATAGACCAGCACACCAGCACCAAAACACAACATATGCTGGAAACAGCTATGCTGGTTTTTTCAGCAGGGCTGTGTAACAGACATGTGTATGTTTATGTTTATTCATTTATTAGACACTTTTATCCAAAGCAACTTACAATCACCCTATCAGGCATGTTGTGATCTGTGGGGGAAACTGGAGTATCTAGAGGAAACCCACATAAGTATGGGGAGAACATGCTAACTCCACGCAGAAAGGCTGCAGCTGGGATTTGAACCTGCAACCTTCTTGCTGTGATGCAACAGTGCTAACAACGGCATCACCATGCAGCCCGTGTAGAATATATGAGAGAAGAATGCATGTGTGTGAGAAGAGAATATATGTATGCGAGAGGAGAATATATGTATGTGATAAGAAAATATATGTATGTGAGAGGAGAATATATGTATCCGAGAGGAGAATATATGTATGCAAGAGGAGAATATATGTATGCGAAAGAAGAATATATGTATGCGAAAGAAGAATATATGTATGCGAAAGGAGAATATTTGTATGCGAAAGAAGAATATATGTATGCGAAAGGAGAATATATGTGTGCGAGAGGAGAATATATGTGTGCGAGAGGAGAATATATATATATGCGAGAGGATAATATATATGTGTATGAGAGAAGAATGTATGTATGTGTGAAGAGAATACATGTGCATGTGAAAGGACAATGTCTGTGTAAAGAGAATATACATGTGTGCATGTAGAGAATACATGTGTGTGTGTGGAGTATGTATGCATGTGTAAGGAGAATATATGTATGTGAGAGTAACTGAATGAATTATGGCCTAGACGGCCCCTCATATCAGACTGATGTGCAGCTTTTCACATCGTGTTACACACACACACATCCAAACTTCAAGCACACGTCATACACGAACCCACATCCAGACTTAAAGCGGCACTCCGGAGGATTTCAGCAAGAGAGCAGTTTTTGAATCTAGCGTCCAAAGGCTCCTCCTCAAAACATCTCGACACGCGCGTCCGGTCGCGTGTGCACGCGGCGCATATAATCATGTACTTCGGACATGAACTGTACAGCTCAATGTGTAGGGTTTAATCACTCACAGTTCACAATCTTATTCCAACAACACTACGAGGGTCTGATGAGCCCTCTCTGTCCCTGCTGCTTCTGATATTAGCTCTGTTAGCACCGAGCTGCTGCTGGACTCTGAAGCTGAACTTGACTCGGCCCTGGATGAACTTTCTGACCAAAATAAACGCATAATCCTGTCAAGCCTTGCCATTCTGTGAGGTGAAAGGTTTAAAAATAAAAATAAATCCATCTTTAGCTGGGGAATGGGTAGGTTTTTAGTAGAAATGAGCCGTGAGTCCTCAGTGAACGGCTGAGACGGCAGAGAAACACACGGAGCGTCCTGTACGACAGCGCCCCCTACTGGTACAGGTTTGGTCGATGCGCGTGCATGTTGAGAGAATGCAGAAATTTGAATTTCATTGGCTGAAAAATGTCGGCGGCAAGAAATAATGGAAAGGGGTCTCTAGGAGGAAGGAGGGTCTTCATCAGAATGACAGATGTTGTGGAACTCAACCCATAGATCATAGTTTAGACCTGAAATATCATTTAAAACATTTAGAAAACTTTGATACAGAGAAAAATGCTCCAGAGAGCCGCTTTAAAGCAAACATTGTGTTGCACACACACACCCACACACACACAGGGTTCCCGTGGGGCCTTAAAAAGTCTCAAAAGCATTGAATTTAGAAATAATACCTTAAAAAGACTTGAAAAAGTCTTGAATTAAAATAAAATAAAATTGTTTCATGACATCTGGAATCCATTTCTGCAATATGCTGACTCTGTTAATTGGACAATGACTATTAAGTTAACTTTTTAAAACATTTTTTAAGACATATATACCGGTATAACAACAGCAATTATTTAATTCGCTTCGGATCAGCCCAGTTAGTGTGTGTATGTATGTGGTGTACAGTGTTGCCAGATTGGGAATGTTAAAGTATTGTACCAGGATCTTAAAATTATTGTATTTTAAGAAAAATTATCGTACACTACTAAGTTACAGCCTTAACCCAGGTTTTAATATCAGTATATCAAACACTGTGCAAAATTATAATCTTTAAAGTAGTTTTAGCTTTAAATAATCTAACACAATGATTAAAACAAGCATTTTCTTACACAAATTCCACACCACAAAGGGCTCAAATTATCGTATTTATGGAATTATTGATCGTACAGAGTGCTAAATTATCCTACAAATACGATAATTATCGTACATCCGGCAACACTGGTGGTGTGGATGTGTATGTTTGTTTATGTCTGACCTTGTGTTCAGGGTAGTGTCTTGGCCTTGTGTTCAGGGTAGTGTCTTGGCCTTGTGTTCAGGGTAGTGTCTTGGCCTTGTGTTCAGGGTAGTGTCTTGGCCTTGTGTTCAGGGTAGTGTCTTGGCCTTGTGTTCAGGGTAGTGGGTGGGTTTTTTACCATGCAAAGAGACCTTAAATATCCAGTGAACTGTGCGAGCTGTATATTTTGTATGTTGGGATTTGTTTAAAAAATTTTCAATAAATAAAGTTGGAAAGAAAAAGTCCTGAATTTTGATATCTGGGTCTTAAAATGTGTGCTGTATGGGTACCAAAACTTAGTACCAAAAAATATATATTTTTCGGTAGGCTACTAAGTTTCAGTACATTTACAATAAAATGTCCCTATAAATGCGCTGCAGCCTCGCTCTGATCAGCGTGCACACACAGGATGAGTGACACAGCCCCTCTCCTCTCAACAGTTACAGCAAAAAAAAAAAAAAGGCAGACCCGAGTTCTCTGGTGTTTCAACAAAACACAGGAGGTGTGTGAGGGAGAGGATGGCGTGGGTTGGGAATCGGGATACCCTAGTTTGGATCCTGCCCCCGCGAGTCGCAACCCGGGTCCAGATAAGCAGAGGTAGACACAGGTGTGGTTAGAAATGACCACATTTTCTCTTCTTAAGTTCACAATCCTTCCTTTTTGTAGTTATTTATTCAGTGGAAATGTGTGGAAACGGACTGATGAATTATATTCAGCTGATGCGGTACACAATGGAACACAGCAGTGTTCAGCTGTCGAGGGTTCCCGTCGCTGATACTTATATGATGGCTTCATTTCTTAGTGCTATAATATATATATCATACTGTACTATACTATACTATCACTCGTTTTGATTATAAACAATATCTTTAGCTGGAAATGCACTCTAACTCTGGAAATCTTCACGCTTCAAACGGAACTATACATTTTTAGCATACATATACACATATACTGTATATATATATATATATATATATATATATATATATATATATATATATATATATATATATATATATATATATATATATAGGTATCAAAAAAAGTACCGTTAAGGTACCGATATCGAAAACCAGGTATTGTTAAAGTAGTAGTATCAAAAAATATTTAACAGTACCCAGCCCTAGATGTATGTAACGTCTCCATATCGCATTTCACCTCAAAGGTTTCATGTGTCAACCACAATTATTCTGATTAAATAACTTGTCAAACTTTGCACATTCCACATTTCTTTTAAAAATAAATGAACATATGTTCAAGAATTTTTGTTTTTCCTTGTCGGTAGGTCTGTGAAATGGGTATTACATTTTTATATAAATGATCTTAAAAAGGTCTTTAAAAGACTTGAATTTGACTAGAAGAAACCTGTAGAAACCCTGACACATCTGGACTTCAAGCAAACATCGTGTTGCACACACACACACACATCCAAACGTCAAGCACACATCGTGTTGCATACACAAACCCACATCCAGACTTCAAGCAAACATCATGTTGCACACACACACATCCGGACTTCAAGTACATGTTGTGTTGCACAGACATTCAAACTGATCTTCAAGTTTACCCATTTTGTTGCATATCTACCTTCTTAGAAATGGTCTATTCACATGCATGATTATTCTTTAAGCATCACATGAGTTTATGTCACTCAGAATGAACATCACCACCTAGTAGTTCAGGAACTGACTCTGTAAGCTGGTGGAAAAATAAATGCTCATCATCTAGAGTTGGTGAGGAACTGAAAGCTGGTCTTTACTGTTAAATGTTTGGTTCTTAAAGGAAAAATAAAGAAAACAATGCCAGACTTCAAACAGCTTTTAAAAAATACACAAATAACAGGGAAGCATTAAATATTAAGTACTAGATAATAGTAAACTTATTATCAAGAGAGTGTTGATGTTTATAAGAGCAGAATCAAGACCCATCTTTTTAGTCTCACCTCCTGACCTAGTTCTTCTGTGCTCAGTCCAGGGTCCAGTGTTATTTAGTCACTTTGACTAATGTTGGTATTTTAAAGTGTGTGTGTGTGTGTGTGTGTGTGTGGGGGGGGGGGGGGGG
>SSNR01000106.1:835079-848234 GCA_006937965.1 Callopanchax toddi | reverse complement strand
GGGGGGGGGGGGGGGGGGGGGGGGGGGTACTGCTTTTTTTGTTTATGGAATTATCTGTATAGCACTTGCTGCCAATAGCCTGAGAAGTGCTTTATGAATAAAATTTGATTGATTGAATGATCAAAGATTTTTGCATTAAGAATGAAATCTTTCACAGTGAATGGACAACAAAAAGAGAAAAAAATAAATGCAGTAGATATTTATTTCCACCATAATGACATCTTGTCAGTGTCCACTATATGAAATAGTCTGTGAAAAGGCACATTATATTTTCTCTGAATAGCATAGATATTCTCTGTGCTGTGTGTACACAGTGGAAAAGTCATCTTCCCAGTGTGTCTGGACACCTTTCGTATAAAAAAGATTGGTTGACGCCCCTGTAGCCAGGCCTCCAATGAGTGATGAAAAGAATGTTTAATTTAGGATGGTGGTGCTGACAGAAGGCAGATGAAGGTAAATGAGACTCATGTCCATCTCTCTCACTTTAGTTGTTTGACTGTCCATTAAGTCAAAGTCAACTTCCCCTCATGTCCTCCTCATTTTTTTTATTTGCTTTTATTAGTTTCTTCTCTTCTTTATTACACTCTTTGATCTATTTTGCATTCCTCCTTCTATTCCTTCTTTATCTCCACTCATATTTTCTGCATGAAACTGTTTCTTCCCAAAAACAGAGAAAAATCCTTTCTTTTTTTTCATGGTCAGCTTCTGAAGTTCCGTCTTTTATATCCATGAATTAAATTTTTTTCTTGCAGTCTCTTTCTCTCCTTTTCAGTTTCTATTTTCAATTCTTTCACAGCTTTTTTTTCAATTTCCATTAGAATTCCATCTTTGTTCATTTCTCTCTGCTGCTCTTCTTTGAACTTCTTGATGGTTTTTTTTACATTGGTCATTTGAGGTTTGATCATCTCCTGAAGTTCTTTAATTTTATCTATAATTTTCCTCATTTCTGTTTTCCCCTCGACCGCCCCCCCCCCCCCCCCCTTATGTTTTCTCTTTCTCCTCCAGAAATTCATTCTGTTTTAACTGTGACTCTGTCCCTGAGTATTAGCCACATCTGCTCAATCGTCCAGCCAATGTGTTTCTTCTCCGTAACAGGTTTTCTCTAATTAGCCAGTGTTTCTTTAGTTGCAAATTTAAAAATACTCCTCTTCTTCTGTAAATCTTTCACATTGTCTTGTAAGGTATCAGTTTACACAAGTCAAATGCTTTTTGAAGCCATAAAACTCCACATTGGCATTTGTTTGTTGTATATATTTATTTATTTATTTATTTGAGTGCACTTTAAAAAAGTCTTATGAAAGTCTTTTATAGCAAAATCAGCTCCCCACCCCCCAGAAGAAAAAACAATTGTACTAATGCATAATCTGACAAGTAAAATGCTCTTTAAGTATTTGTCAATGTTTTAATGCAATATTTGAAAAAGGATTTTGATAGACAGTTATCTAAAACAGAGTCTAAAAACAAACAAATACATCAGATAAACTACAGTGAAGTTTGAGGCTAACAAACAACTAACCCTGACATTAACAATAAACAAACTACTTATCGCTGAACACTAGTCTTCAAGATGACCGTGAGGGAAAAAAGAACACAGGATAGAGTAAATTGCATGAAGAGAGTACAGAGGAGTAGGGAAGGTGCTAGTCTAGAAGATGTTCTCTGAAGAGCTGGGTCTTCAGGAGGTTCTTGATGATGGACAGGGACGCCCTGCTCTGGTAGCACTTGGTAGGTCATTCCACCATCGTGGAACGACACATGAGCAGAGTCTGGACTGTCCTGAGCATGGTGTAGGCACTGCTAGCCGACAGTCCTTTGATGACCGAAGTGACCGAGCCGTGACGTAAGCCTTAGCAAGAGGATTCAAGTAGATGGGAGCTGTTTCTTTCAGGACCCTGTATGCTAGCGTTAGCAACTTGAATTTGTTGCAGCAGCTAAAGGTAGCCAGTGGAGCTCAGTGAACAGAAGGCTGGTGTGCTCTTTTAGGCTGATTGAAAACCAAATGTGCTGCTGCGTTCTGAACCATTTGTAGAGGTTTCACCGTCCAGGCTGGGTGACCAGTTAGAAGGGCAATGCAGTAGTCAAGGCGGGAGATGACTATAGACTGCACAGGAGCTGGGTGGCATATTGTGTCAGGTATGGTCTGATATTTTGTATGTTGAACAAAGCAAAGTGGCACGAACAAACGACAGAAGCAACATGATCTTTGAAGGAGGTAATAGCCTCATATGACTAAAAAAATGATGTCAGTTATGTAAGTAAAAATCTAGTTTATTATACAAAAGTGACCTGCAAGGTATGCCTCTAAGCTCTTAAGTTTCCTCAGTTTTTGTTCCTTTGTATCTCCCTCTCAGCCTCTTAAACATATCTACCATTATATATAGAGAAACTCCTATTCCTCCTCCTCCTTCGTTTTCTAACTAGAACAACCACCACCCCAATGACCACCAACAGCAACAGACCCATCCCTCCAGAAGTTATCGCTGCCTTTGCCCCACTCCACATCTGGTTGAGTTCTGGGTTGAATGATTGAGCGAGTACCTTGATTTCCTCTGGTTTGGCAAGTTTCCATGCCTTTGTCTCCCCCACTCTGACCCAGCTATTCTCCCCTTCAGTCATCACCATCACTGTGTTGGTGACCTGCATGCCGATAAGAGGAGGTTTGGTAAAGGGAGGGAGTCGGATTGGTTGCAGCTCGCCTCCTGTGAACAATCCAGACTGAACACAGTAAAGGATTTCACATCCATCACTGACTCTGGCGAGGTGCTGACTGAACTTCGGGGGGCATCTGCGTTGGTTCTTTGCCAGTGGATTGACAGACTGACAACTGAAGAGACCTCCAAATGGTACTGAGTACCTGGTACCCATCTCATAGTCCTTACTCACACAGATCATCTGACTATCAGAAAGGAACTTGACTGGAATAAACTCTGAGGGGCAACTTTTGGCTTTGGTGATTGGGTTCAGGACAGAGAGGCTGTAGATGCCTCCAAACAGATACCCTGAGTTATCAGGAGCTTTCCCATTCACAGAGCACCAGTATGTCTTGATTTGAGCTGAACGAACATTATACACATCCTGGCATTGATATCTGTAACAAGTGCTCCACCCCAAGAATCCACAATCATAACTATAAGTGCGGCAATCATTTTGTGAGTAACTCTCCTGTCTCATCTCTGATCTCAGTAAAGTTGGGGTGTAAGGTGCACGGCAGGAGAAATCTCCTGTGTCTAGGTTTTTCTGGGCCAGTTTGTCACAAAGTGAATCTGCATCTGCAGTGAGTTTGGTACATGTTTGGTAGACTCCTCCAAAACTAAGGTTTGTGGCTGGGCCCTCACAAGATTTATCGTCAACATTGGCCTGAAAGTTGAAGTTCTTGGAGCTGACGTCTACACACCCAGGACGGGTGTTGATCTTGTAGTACCGCTTTATGGCCTGACTCACTCTCAGAGCCACTTTGCTGACTGTAGGTTCTGGCAGATCAGGAAAAGTATTACTGTTTATAAAGTAGTGGAGGGGAAATCCTGAACGATCAATAGCCACCAAGTTATTTCTGGTATTTTCCTGCCATTTTGGTAAAGTGATGCCAGGGTAAAAAGGTACACCTCCATGGCTTTGGATGAGTGAGTACTGAATGTTGGACCGATATGTTTTCAGTAATGAACTCTGTTGGCTACTACTACTACTTATGTCAAACTTGAGTTTGTCAAAAAAGTTCAGTCCAGCCTGCTCTCTGATAGTTGAACTATCTGATACATTATCAGACACATACGAGTTACGGAGGTAGTCCTCCTGCACCAAAGAGGCCCCAGCATCAACACTAGTGATGACATGAGTTCCATAGTCCAGCACCATCTTCTCTGACAGGTAGTCTGCGTTCCTCGTCTGATTGTTTTCAATTGAGTCTGCGATGTCTTTGGCCAGTTGAGCAAAGCGTGAATCCAGTGTGAAGTCTGGGTAGGCCTTCACTGTGTAGATGAAGTTACGAACCTTTACAGAGAAAGGATATTAAAATCAATATTATTCCTATGTTGTTTGTTTTAAACCTTTACTTAAGCTTATATCTTTTTTATTTAACAACTCAAAAGTGTTTAAATAAGTTTTTGTTAATTAAATGTAATTTTTAGTAAAGTACTATATATGGGGGGAAATCTAATCTTACCTGCACTCTGGTTGTAGTTGAAGAATCTTTGACCTGATGAGATTTAATTCTTTTGTTCTCAGTAGAAAATTTTCCATTCAGCACTGACAAAAAGGATATGTCAGCATTAATAGAGTAAGACGTGGTGCTTTTCTGCTCCAGCCAGGAGCTGATTATCTCTGAGTTGGTCTCCACTCCTGTCTCCTTCTGAGGGATGACGAACACCTCATCTGGAATGAGGTAGAGCCCATCCTCGGTGGTTTGACACTGGAAGTAGCTGAGGTTCATGACTCGACCCATGTCAATGTTCCGGAGATTGTCCCATCCTCCACCTGGCAGCACCTCCAGTGCTGTAATGGAGAGGCTGGTGGAGGCACGGCATTGTCTGAGCCAGTTGGTCGGTCGGCTCAGAGGAACTGAAGAACAGGTTCTCAGAACATAAAGAGCAGCCAGGAGAGTCAGTGCCGTCTTCATGGTGGATTTGTCAGAAATAAGAATTTGGGTGACTTTTTTTTAAAGTTTAAGCTAAGTCCTGCCTCCTCTTATGGGAGTTATCATATGAAAAAGAGAATGTTTTTTTTAAACCACCAACATGGGTGAGGTGATGGTTTACTTTCACTTGCATTTCTATGTGGTCTGTTTAACTCAGGGGTATCAACAGAGGAATCAACCTATACTTTTATCTAACCAGAATACTCTTACTGATATTCAGTATCAATTAAAAACATAATTTCTTTTTGAGGAAATGTGACTTTTATACAGTTTTTAGGAAGAGACTTGTCCAAGCTGAACAGTGAGTTTTGCAGTTTATTCCATGTAAGGGTTGCAGCATACTTGAATGTTGATTTTCCTAGCTCAATTAAGGCCTTGGGAACAGACCTTTGATATAAAATTAGAAAACAAAGAGGATATATTTCTAAGTGTTGTGGGGATATGACAGAAGCTGACTGAGAATTCACAGTGGAGAAAAAGTGTGTTAAAATTTGAAATGAACCTTACTGCCCTGTTGTGGAGAGTGTCCAGTCCATAAGGATTAAGAAGAGGAATCCTTACAAACGATCACCGTAATCCAGTACGGGCATGAAGGTGACAGCCTCTCCTCTCTTTTTAGGCTTCAAAAGTACAATGCAAGACTGGGTCCCAAAGTAAAACCCATCTTCTATACCTGCTTCATCCTCCACAGGGGGTCGCAGGGGAGCTGGTGCCTATCTCCAGTGGCCGGGGGTGAGAGAGTTTATTATTACAACTAAAGAGGGTCCTGTGGGGTCTTCCGGCACAACCGAACCCTTGGAAGAATGTTGATTCAGGTTAAAACATAATAAAAAGTCATTATAATCCGAGTTATTGGGGAAAAGATGGATTATTGTTTGTGATGGTCAACAGGGGTCAGAGGTTATAGCATATTTGATAATGCTACTATATATATATATATATATATATATACACATACATGCATACAACAAATAGGAGTGATCCCAGGACAGGTCTCTGTGACACCTCATACAGTATATGCACAAGATAAAAAATATGTATGATCAGGTTCACTTTACTAGTGATTACCATAGAATATACAAAATATTATAAATGCAATTGAAAACTTGCACTGGCACCACTTCAGTAGCACATACACAGTTATTCAGCTTTAATCACACGAGTTCACATCACTCAGAAAGCCCAAAGAATGTATGAGTCACCAAATGTTTACCTCTCTACTTCTAAGGTAATCTTCAATAGTTGTGTAACATTTTGTCTAACATAAAGTCTTAGAAATAAAGTGCATAATTACAGAAAATACAGTATAAGTTTAGACAAACTTGGGGAACTATGGTAGTTGTAGTTAAGAAAGTCCCTTATTATAATTATATTTATTTTTAATATTATAATTCCCTCTCTATTGTTCATTTGTTGAACAGCTTGAATCAAACTTCTTGTTTATCTGAATGTTGCTCTACCTTCCCTGCCCTCCAGCAGCAGGTAATATCAGGTAGATTATATGCATAATGAATGGAAATAATAATAATAAACAAATCTTTGCATTTTAGGGAAATTATGTTTCATTACACTAGTGTTTTTAGATATTTGGTTGTTAGTTCTTTGTTCACTCATTCTGTCTCTCCTGGACACCACCAGTTCACCTCAGAGTCCAAAAGTTTTGAAAGCTTTTTCTTGTGGACTAATGACAAACTGACAGAGGAAGAGTGAGTTTAGATTGTCAACTGGCTTTTTTTTTTTTTTTTTTAATTCCTGCCAGCAGATGGCGAGACAAATCCTTACAACAGAATATCAGAAACTAAAAGATGAATAATTATTGTTTATGCTTTTCATAAGCTGTTGCTTCACTAGTTTTTTGGTTTTTTTTTTTTTTTTTTGCCACAGCCATCAATTTTTTAAAATCCAGTATAAATTTATTCACAGTCTTGAATGAAAATAGATTTAAACACTTTTTTTTTCCTATTTTACTGATAAGATTAAACATCTCTGGTCACCAGTCTTCTCTACGTTGTGATTGGCTACATTTAGTATTTACGTATAACAAAACTAATGAGGCAAAAAAAGGGGAAATGACAGAATGACAAGTTTATTTTAATTTAGAATTAATAACCGATAATCAGCTCAGCTATAGTTTCTAATCTACTTTTTGAATAATATTGTCCACAGCAAAATTGTTGAGAAATCCTGAAGTTTGTTGAAATAATAAAACACCACTTTATGCAATTAGTAGTAAAATAATTTTATTTCCAACAATGCATTTTAGTCCAACAGCTCACCGCAAATAGGGAGAGAGAAAAGAAGAAGGTGAGAGGAGGTAAAAACAGCAGGTTCAGTATTTTTATACTTATATTTGGGTGGCGTGTGGCTCAGTTGGTAGAGTGGCAACTTGAGGGTTGCCAGTTCGATCCCAGCTCCAGCAGGGTTACATTGTCGTGTCCTTGGGCAAGACACTTCACCCACCTTGCCTACTGGTGGTGGTCAGAGGGACTTTACCGGTGCATGGCATCCCTGCCTCTGTCAGTGTGCCCCAGGGCAGCTGTGGATACAATGTAGCTCATCACCACCAGTGTGTGAATGTGTGTGTGCATGCAGGTGAATGATTGTTTATGTTGTACAGCACTTTGGGGAGTGTAGAATACTCTAGACAGAAACTAAAAGATGAATACACAATTTTCACAGATTAAAGGAAATGGTCTAATCACATGTATGAAGCATCACATGAGATTATGTCACTCAGAATGCCCACAGAGCGAACCTCATCACCCAGTAGAGGAACTGACTCTGTAGGTAAGCTGGTGGAAAAATCAACACTCATCATCTAGAGTTGGTGAGGAACTGAAAGCTGGTCTTTACTGTTAAAGGTCTGGTTCTTTAAAGCAAAATAAAGCGAAACAGTGACAGACTTCAAACAGTCTTTATATAATGTAATGCATGTAAACTCATTATCAGAGATTTTGGTTTTAAGAATTAAATCTTTCACAGTGAATGGACAACAAAAAGATAACTAATAATTGCAGTAGCTGTTTATTTCCCCAAGATGACATCCTGCTGTGTCCACTATATGACAAAGTCTATGAAAAGCATATTACATTCTCTCTGATTAGCATCTAAGTGCTGGTATTTCCTTCTATAGCCAGGCCTTCAGTGAGTGATGAAAATAATGTTAGAGGATGATGATGATGGCAGAAGGTAGATGAAGTGACTCATGTCCATCTCTCTCACTTTTCATGTTTGACTGTTGTAACGCCGCCAAATGCGTTACTACCTCTGAATTCTGACCTCTAAGATCATCACAAATAATAACCATCTTTTTCCCAATAACTTGGAATAAAATGACTCTTATTATTTAACCTGGATATACATTCCCAGATCAAGGACGTTTTCCGGAAGACTCACTGGATTTTCACTCTTTAGTTAATAATAACTCAAAGACTGCCAGACGTCTCCTTCTAAATGTCATTACTCTTAATCAAACTGTTTAAAATGTCTTAATGTGATTAATGCATTTTTCTTCCAGTATTAATGAATGTCTGATCCATACATCAGTATTATTTCACATACTTACTTTGCTAAAAGGTTAAATCCAAAGCCGTATAAAGAGAAAGTTACGACACGCTTTGATCTCGCCGACAGGCGGTCACGTGGTTCATGCAGCCTCCAATAGTTCCAACAGCTCAGCGCTGTCAGT
This sequence comes from Callopanchax toddi, assembly GCA_006937965.1. Lineage (NCBI taxonomy): Eukaryota > Metazoa > Chordata > Actinopteri > Cyprinodontiformes > Nothobranchiidae > Callopanchax > Callopanchax toddi. The sequence continues at coordinate 839,916 of SSNR01000106.1, read as the reverse complement.
CAGTCAGAGCGGTTTCTGGCAGGATACACTGCTACAACGATTATTTTTCTCATCTCCCGAGCTATTTTCAGTAAATATTGACCAACAATGTATATCAGTTACCCCCAATTATGTATTTTAATCAAAGGATTTTTTAAAGAAGCGGCAGAAACAACATTTATCGTAGAAAATTTTGGCTACAGATTATATTTAAAAATTAAAATGTTTCTGCAATATACTGATCTATACCAGCAGGTTTAAAGTGGTTTATTATTATGCTAACCAAGTAAAGAAAACCAGAGTATAAGACCTATTAAGAGCTTTTAATGTCGTTCTGCATGCTAGCATGAAGATGCTACTGTTTATTTTATTATTTTTATTTTTTTAATAATAACTTTATTGACTTCAGCATATTGTACAGATAAAATTAATGTAAGAAACATCAAAAGGAGTAAACCAAAGTTCACATTCTTCAGCAATAAATATTTTTCAGAACTTGAGACCAGTCAGCTAAAGTCAAGATTAAACAATAGTCAAGTAGAGATTTTAACATCAAACAATAAATTATAAGGAATACAAACAAACAGTAAATAAAAAAATTATATTAAACAGAAAAGACTAAAAAAAAAACAAAAACAAAAAAAAACACTAGGGTATACTTGAAAGATTAAGGTCATTTGTTAAATTGTAAAGAGTTAGTGCTTGTTTCCCCTTCATGTAACGAAGTGACAGCAAAAAGTGACAGAATTCTTTGTGAAACGTAAAGAAGGAAGGTTTTGATTTCAGAAACTTAGATTTATGGATAAAGAATTTCCCAAGAATGGTAATCACATTTAAAACAGATTCATATTTTTTATCGGTCCATAACATTCCAAACAAAATGTCCTTTTTAGTGAGTTCTGGCAGATGAGGAAGCCTGGAGTACAACCAGTAATGAACATCATCCCAAAAGGCTTCACTGTAAATGCATCATAAAACAAATGTTCTGTTGTTTCAACAGCTGCCTCACAAAAAGCACAACCATCACACTCAAAACCAAATCGTTTTTGGAGAAGTTCACCAGAGGGATAAATACCTGAAATCATTTTAAAATTGATTTCCTTTGCTTTAGGAGGAAGTGGGAGTTTGATATAATTACTCCTAGTCTGAGATCTTTCTTTAGTGGAGAATTAACAGAGATATCTGATTTGGAATTGTTTGAAAAGGATACAAAGTGTCAGTAAGAAATTTCCTAATTACAGAGTTGGAGAATTTGGAACTTGTAAAATTTTGACCATTGATCAACAATTCAGGAAAACACAAATTATGATCAGTATATTCAGAGTAAGAGCAAGAACTCACAACCAGATTTTGAGGAATAGCTCTACATATGTTGTGGAAAATCTTCTACCAGATCGTATTTTAAGTGAAATTCATTATAGGACATTAGATGACCTCTATCATTTAACAAATGCATCACAGACCAAATACCCTTATCATTCCAGTTCTTAATAAAAAATGATTTGTTTTTCATAGTAATATATCTACAATTCCACAGGGGTGTGTCATGGGGGCTAAAATGATGTTTGTAAAGTAACTTCCAATAAAGTAACACTTGTTGATGGAAAGAGGAGAGTTTTATGTGTAACTTTTTTAGGTCAAAGTCACAGCCAAGAAGGACCTTTATTCCTCCAAATTTGGAAAAAATGTGATTGGGGATCAAAAACCAGAGGCTATTTTGATTTTTTAGAAAATTATTTAACCATTTTATTTCAAGTTTGCCGTTTAAACAGTCAAAATCAATCGCCTGCAGACCTCCCTCTTCAAATGTTTTAACCAGGTTACCCTTCCTCATATAATGTGCTTTCCTGTTCCAAATGAAATCAAAGTTTGTTTGGTTGATCTTTTTAATAGCTGCCTTGGAGAATTCAAAGGAGCATGCTGGATATATCAGCCTAGAAATGCTCTCCATCTTAGTAAGGAAAATTCGACCAAAAAGAGAAAGCATTCTCTGTGACCAGCTGTTAAGGGACGACTTACACCTGAGAAGTCTGCTCCAGATGTTCAGGTTTTCCAGTTCTGTAGCATTCTTAGTTATATGCATTCCTAAATATTTCACTACAGGTTTTATTGGGACGTTACATGTCGTTAACAGTGAGCATTCCTTTAATGGTAAAATCTCACATTTATTAACATTCAAATAAAGACCTGATGCTTTAGAAAAAATATTGATAATTTTGAGGATTTTAGGAATTTCCTTAAGATCGTTTAGAAAAATTGCTGTGTCATCAGCCAGTTGGCTGATAACAATTTCTTCACCTAAAATTGATAGTTTACCAAAATTTGAGTTTTTGATTAAAATTGAGAGCATTTCAGCTGCAATAATGAAAAGTAACGGTGAGATTGGGCAGCCTTGTTTAATGCCTTTATTAATATCAAATCTCTGAGACGTGCCCTGAGATGCTACTGTTTATCTTATCCTACAGTATAAATGTGCTTGTGCTAAAGAGCTCTGATGTTAAAGTTTTAAAGGACTTGGAGAAAACTTATGTGGCAGTGGATGTTTTAACTGACAACCCAAGATTATTATCTTCTGTAGAAGACATCATGATTCCATATTTTATGTTTATTTTTCATGTGAAGTGACTCCATGCATCTATAACCCTGTTCAGCTTATAGCCTAACAATTTTTGTAAAGTAATAACTGATTAAAATGTTAATAAAATAAAACTGTTTCTGGATAAAACCTTATTGGATGAGAAAATAAATGTGTAATGATTTGTGCAAAGAAACACCAAACATTTTATTATACAACATCATATAAAACAAGCTTTAAGAAAGAAATACTTTTACTACTATTTACACTGCTTAGTCATTACTTCTGCACCAAGGCATTTTATTTCATACAATGTTAAAACATGTNAAAAAAAAACACTAGGGTATACTTGAAAGATTAAGGTCATTTGTTAAATTGTAAAGAGTTAGTGCTTGTTTCCCCTTCATGTAACGAAGTGACAGCAAAAAGTGACAGAATTCTTTGTGAAACGTAAAGAAGGAAGGTTTTGATTTCAGAAACTTAGATTTATGGATAAAGAATTTCCCAAGAATGGTAATCACATTTAAAACAGATTCATATTTTTTATCGGTCCATAACATTCCAAACAAAATGTCCTTTTTAGTGAGTTCTGGCAGATGAGGAAGCCTGGAGTACAACCAGTAATGAACATCATCCCAAAAGGCTTCACTGTAAATGCATCATAAAACAAATGTTCTGTTGTTTCAACAGCTGCCTCACAAAAAGCACAACCATCACACTCAAAACCAAATCGTTTTTGGAGAAGTTCACCAGAGGGATAAATACCTGAAATCATTTTAAAATTGATTTCCTTTGCTTTAGGAGGAAGTGGGAGTTTGATATAATTACTCCTAGTCTGAGATCTTTCTTTAGTGGAGAATTAACAGAGATATCTGATTTGGAATTGTTTGAAAAGGATACAAAGTGTCAGTAAGAAATTTCCTAATTACAGAGTTGGAGAATTTGGAACTTGTAAAATTTTGACCATTGATCAACAATTCAGGAAAACACAAATTATGATCAGTATATTCAGAGTAAGAGCAAGAACACACTACCAGATTTTGAGGAATAGCTCTACATATGTTGTGGAAAATCTTAGGGTCTTCTACCAGATCGTATTTTAAGTGAAATTCATTACAGGACATTAGATGACCTCTATCATTTAACAAATGCATCACAGACCAAATACCCTTATCATTCCAGTTCTTAATAAAAAATTATTTGTTTTTCATAGTAATATATCTACAATTCCACAGGGGTGTGTCATGGGGGCTAAAATTATATTTGTAAAGTAACTTCCAATAAAGTAACACTTGTTGATGGAAAGAGGAGAGTTTTATGTGTAACTTTTTTAGGTCAGAGTCACAGCCAAGAAGGACCTTTATTCCTCCAAATTTGGAAAAAATGTGATTGGGGATCAAAAACCAGAGGCTATTTTGATTTTTTAGAAAATGATTTAACCATTTTATTTTAAGTGTGCCGTTTAAACAGTCAAAATCAATCGCCTGCAGACCTCCCTCTTCAGTTTTAACCAGGTTACCCTTCCTCATATAATGTGCTTCCCTGTTCCAAATGAAATCAAAGTTTGTTTGGTTGATCTTTTTAATAGCTGCCTTGGAGAATTCAAAGGAGCATGCTGGATATATCAGCCTAGAAATGCTCTCCATCTTAGTAAGGAAAATTCGACCAAAAAGAGAAAGCATTCTCTGTGACCAGCTGTTAAGGGACGAATTACACCTGAGAAGTCTGCTCCAGATGTTCAGGTTTTCCAGTTCTGTAGCATTCTTAGTTATATGCATTCCTAAATATTTCACTACAGGTTTTATTGGGATGTTACATGTCGTTAACAGTGAGCATTCCTTTAATGGTAAAATCTCACATTTATTAACATTCAAATAAAGACCTGATGCTTTAGAAAAAATATTGATAATTTTGAGGATTTTAGGAATTTCCTTAAGATCGTTTAGAAAAATTGCTGTGTCATCAGCCAGTTGGCTGATAACAATTTCTTCACCTAAAATTGATAGTTTACCAAAATTTGAGTTTTTGATTAAAATTGAGAGCATTTCAGCCGCAATAATGAAAAGTAACGGTGAGATTGGGCAGCCTTGTTTAATACCTTTATTAATATCAAATCTCTGAGACGTGCCCTGAGATGCTACTGTTTATCTTATCCTACAGTATAAATGTGCTTGTGCTAAAGAGCTCTGATGTTAAAGTTTTAAAGGACTTGGAGAAAACTTATGTGGCAGTGGATGTTTTAACTGACAACCCAAGATTATTATCTTCTGTAGAAGACATCAT
>SSNR01000106.1:806401-822763 GCA_006937965.1 Callopanchax toddi | reverse complement strand
CATCAATCTTAATAGAGAAGAGATTCATTGTTTGAGATCTTCAATGAACATTGACAGACTTGAGGTCAGGTATGCACAAAATACACGACTGACACAATGAGCATCATTCAAATGAAAATATATTTAATATACAAAAACAGTTACCTCAGAGTCATTTCCCATATTTATGTTGATTGAGTGGCCGATGTGACTTAACTTTGTCATTTTAAATGCAAAGATCAAATAAAAAAATGCCCATAAGGGGTAGACACCACAAGAACCTGCCTTAATGTGTTCAGGTACAAAAAAAACAACCCTCACACATGATGTAACACATTATCAGTGTGCCCTAGAAAAGACTGGAAATGATTCATCCAACTGGCCAAAGAAATTATGTTCAATTAAAACAAAATGGTCAAAGAAAGAAGCCTGATGGGCTTTTTTCTTTCAGAAGAGATGTTGGTTTGCAAAACAGGAATTTACAGCTCCACCTAAAACCAGTTAGTCAAGATAAAGATCTGTGACATCATTTTCTTCTTTTTAAAGGGAACCAACAATAAGGATGTAAACAGATTTTCACAGATTAAAGGAAATGGTCTAATCACATGTGACATGCATGAAGCATCACATGAGTTAATGTCACTCAGAATGCCCACAGAGCGAACCTCACCACCCAGTAGAGGAACTGACTCTGTAAGCTGGTGGAAAAATGACGCTCATCATCTAGAGTTGGTGAGGAACTGAAAGCTGGTCTTTACTGGTAAAGGTCTGGTTCTTTAAAGCAAAAATAAAGAGAAACGGTGCCAGACTTCAAACAGTCTTTATGAAATACACAAATAGTAGGGAAGCATTAAATATTAAGTACTAAATAATAGTGAATTCATTTTAAAGATTTTGGCATTAAAAATGTAATCTTTCACAGTGAATGGACAACAAAAAGTGAGCAAATAAATGCAGTAGCTGTTTATTTCCACCATGACACCCTGCCAGTGTCCACTATACAACCAAGTCTGTGGAAAGCAAATGATATTTTCTCTGATTAGAATAGATATTTTCAGCTTTCCCTCCACACAGTGGAAAAGAGATCCTCCCAGTGTGTCTGGACACATTTCCTGTAACAGACCCTGAAGCCAGGCCTCACCTGATGGCTGATCCAGACCTCCAGTGAGTGATGAGAAAAATGTTTAGAGGATGATGATGGCAGAAGGTAGATGATGAGACTCATGTCCATCTTTCTTTTCACTTTTATTGTTTGACTGTTAAGTCAGTCAACTTCCCCTCACGTTCTCTTCTTCCTCTGCTTTTTTCTTTTCTTTTATTAGTGTTTTCTCTTATTTATTGTGCTCTTCCATCTATACTTGTTCATTCCTCCTTCTCTTTCATCTTTATCTGTCTCTTTTCATTTCCACTCATATTTTCCACATGGACATTTTTCTTCCACATAACAGAAGATTCCTTTCTTTTTCTTTTTCATGATAAGAACTTCTGTGTCCTTCATATCCAGGATTTCAGTTTTTCTTCCTGCAGTCTCTTTCTCTCTTCTTCAGTTTCCAATTCTTTCTTTTCCATTAAATACCACCCTTGTTCTTTTCTCTCTGCTGCTCTTCTTTGAACTTCTTGATGTCTTTTACATTGATCATTTGAGGTTTGATCATCTCCTTAAGTTCTTTTTTTATCTTTAATTTTCCTCATTTCTATTTCTCTCCCCCCCCCCCCCCCCCCCCATTACTGCTAGATGTTTCCTTTCTTTCTCCGTATCAGTCTTAGCCTCCTGTAGTATTTGCACTTCCTTGTTGGGGACTTTCTTGGCCTCCTTTATTTCATTCTACTCTCTGTCCATTTTTATCCTCCATCCTTCCAGATGTTATCGATCTTCTTTCAATGTTTTCAGTTTTCATCAAGTCTGATTTGAATGGTTTATTAATGTTTTGTCTTCTCGTCAACCTTTTGATTCTATTCCTCCAAATCGTTCTTCTACTGTTTAGTTTCTCGTCTTTCTGCCTCCGCCATCATTATAATCATCTCACTGAGGAGTGTTTCCTTCTCAACCTGGTAGTCTCTTTTTGCTTCCTCTGGCTTTTTTTCCTACTGTTTTCTCTTTCTTGTCCAGAAATTCATTCTGATGTTTTAACTGTGACTCTGTCCCTATGAGTGTTAGACAAATCTACTCAATCATCCAACGTGTTTCTTCTCTGTAGCAGGTTTTTTACCAGAGTTTTGTCGCAAATGTGGAAATACTCTTCCTACATAAATCTTTCACATTGTTTTGTAAGTTATCGTTTGCAAATATCAAATGCTTTCTTAAGCAGAAATGAAACTCCACAATGACATTTGTTATTTGTATATATTTATTTATTTGATAAAGTCTTATAAAAGTTTTTTATAGTAAAATCAGCCCCCCCCCCACTCCACAGGAAAAAGAAGAGAAAAAATAAAGTTACTGCATAATATGATAGGAAGTGAAATGCTCATTAAATATTTTTTAATGTTTTAATGCAATATTTGAAAAGGAGCAATTTCATAGACAGTTATCTAAAACAGTTTAAAAACAAATGCATTGGACAAATTACAGTGCAGTTTACATTTTAGCCACATGAGGGCAGCAGTGGTTCACTGGAGTTAATCTATCAGCTCTGGCTCTGCAAGATTCATTTTGTTTATTGGATGATAAAATGTGTATTAACCTCATTTGGCTAAATACTATGATGTCAGTTATGTGAGTAAAAATCTAGTTTATTATACACAAAGTGACTGTACCTCTAAGTTCTTCTGTTTCCTCAGTTTTTGTTTCAAGCCTCATCTTGCACTGTCTCCCTCTCATCCTCTCCATGAATTTCCACATAGCTACTAAATCGAGAGAACCTCCTCCTCCTCCTCCTTTTAACCAGGACCACCACCACAATGATCACCAACACCATCAGACCCATCACTCCAAAAGCTACCCCTGCCTTTTCCCCACTCGACATCTGGTTGAGTTCTGGGTTGAATGATTGAGCGAGTACCTTGATTTCCTCTGGTTTGGCAAGTTTCCATGCCTTCGTCTTCCCCACTCTGACCCAGCTATTCTCCCCTTCAGTCATCACCATCACTGTGTTGGTGACCTGCATGCCGATAAGAGGCGGTTTGGTAAAGGGAGGGAGTCGGATTGGTTGCAGCTCGCCTCCTGTGAACAATCCAGACTGAACACAGTAAAGGATTTCACATCCATCACTGACTGTGGCGAGATGCTGACTGAACTTGGGAGGACATCTGTGTTGGTAATTTGCTAGTGGGTTGACAGACTGACAGCTGAAGAGACCTCCAAATGGTACTGAGTACCTGGTACCCATCTCATAGTCCTTACTCACACAGATCATCTGACCATCAGAAAGGAACTTGACTGGAATAAACTCTGAGGGGCAACTTTTGGCTTTGGTGATTGGGTTCAGGAGGGACGGGCTGTAGATGCCTCCAAACAGATACCCTGAGTTATCAGGAGCTTTCCCATTCACAGAGCACCAGTATGTCTTGATTTGAGCTGAACGAACATGGTATGTGTCCTGACACACTGTTCTGTGACAACTAAAAACAAACCAGCATGAATGGCTTTCATCATGACAATCATATGTACTGTAACTCTCCTGTCTCATCTCTGATCTCAGTAAAGTTGGGGTGTACGGTGCACGGCAGGAGAAATCTCCTGTGTCTAGGTTTTTCTGGGCCAGTTTGTCACAAAGTGAATCTGCATCTGCAGTGAGTTTGGTACATGTTTGGTAGACTCCTCCAAAACTAAGGTTTGTGGCTGGGCCCTCACAAGAATTGTCATCAACATTGGCCTGAAAGTTGAAGTTCTTGGAGCTGACGTCTACACACCCAGGACGGGTGTTGATCTTGTAGTACCGCTTTATGGCCTGACTCACTCTCAGAGCCACTTTGCTGACTGTAGGTTCTGGCAGATCAGGAAAAGTATTACTGTTTATAAAGTAGTGGAGGGGAAATCCTGAACGATCAATAGCCACCAAGTTATTTCTGGTACTTTCCTGCCATTTTGGTAAAGTGATGCCAGGGTAAAAAGGTACACCTCCATGGCTTTGGATGAGTGAGTACTGAATGTTGGACCGATAGGTTTTAAGTGATGAACTCTCTTGGCTACTATTACTACTTATGTCAAACTTGAGTTTGTCAAAAAAGTTCAGTCCAGCCTGCGCTTTGACAGTTGAACTATCTGATGAACTATCAGACACATACGAGTTACGGAGGTAGTCCTCCTGCACCAAAGAGGCCCCAGCATCAACACTAGTGATGACATGAGTTCCATAGTCCAGCACCATCTTCTCTGACAGGTAGTCTGCGTTCCTCGTCTGATTGTTTTCAATTGAGTCTGCGATGTCTTTGGCCAGTTGAGCAAAGCGTGAATCCAGTGTGAAGTCTGGGTAGGCCTTCACTGTGTAGATGAAGTTACGAACCTTTACAGAGAAAGGATATTAAAATCAATNTCGCAAATGTGGAAATACTCTTCCTACATAAATCTTTCACATTGTTTTGTAAGTTATCGTTTGCAAATATCAAATGCTTTCTTAAGCAGAAATGAAACTCCACAATGACATTTGTTATTTGTATATATTTATTTATTTGATAAAGTCTTATAAAAGTTTTTTATAGTAAAATCAGCCCCCCCCCCACTCCACAGGAAAAAGAAGAGAAAAAATAAAGTTACTGCATAATATGATAGGAAGTGAAATGCTCATTAAATATTTTTTAATGTTTTAATGCAATATTTGAAAAGGAGCAATTTCATAGACAGTTATCTAAAACAGTTTAAAAACAAATGCATTGGACAAATTACAGTGCAGTTTACATTTTAGCCACATGAGGGCAGCAGTGGTTCACTGGAGTTAATCTATCAGCTCTGGCTCTGCAAGATTCATTTTGTTTATTGGATGATAAAATGTGTATTAACCTCATTTGGCTAAATACTATGATGTCAGTTATGTGAGTAAAAATCTAGTTTATTATACACAAAGTGACTGTACCTCTAAGCTCTTCTGTTTCCTCAGTTTTTGTTTCAAGCCTCATCTTCCACTGTCTCCCTCTCATCCTCTCCATGAATTTCCACATAGCTACTAAATCGAGAGAACCTCCTCCTCCTTTTAACCAGGACCACCACCACAATGATCACCAACACCATCAGACCCATCACTCCAAAAGCTACCCCTGCCTTTTCCCCACTCGACATCTGGTTGAGTTCTGGGTTGAATGATTGGGCAAGTATCTTGATTTCCTCTGGTTTGGCAAGTTTCCATGCCTTCGTCTTCCCCACTCTGACCCAGCTATTCTCCCCTTCAGTCATCACCATCACTGTGTTGGTGACCTGCATGCCGATAAGAGGAGGTTTGGTAAAGGGAGGGAGTCGGATTGGTTGCAGCTCGCCTCCTGTGAACAATCCAGACTGAACACAGTAAAGGATTTCACATCCATCACTGACTGTGGCGAGATGCTGACTGAACTTGGGAGGACATCTGTGTTGGTAATTTGCTAGTGGGTTGACAGACTGACAGCTGAAGAGACCTCCAAATGGTACTGAGTACCTGGTACCCATCTCATAGTCCTTACTCACACAGATCATCTGACCATCAGAAAGGAACTTGACTGGAATAAACTCTGAGGGGCAACTTTTGGCTTTGGTGATTGGGTTCAGGAGGGACGGGCTGTAGATGCCTCCAAACAGATACCCTGAGTTATCAGGAGCTTTCCCATTCACAGAGCACCAGTATGTCTTGATTTGAGCTGAACGAACATGGTATGTGTCCTGACACACTGTTCTGTGACAACTAAAAACAAACCAGCATGAATGGCTTTCATCATGACAATCATATGTACTGTAACTCTCCTGTCTCATTTCTGATCTCAGTAAAGTTGGGGTGTACGGTGCACGGCAGGAGAAATCTCCTGTGTCTAGGTTTTTCTGGGCCAGTTTGTCACAAAGTGAATCTGCATCTGCAGTGAGTTTGGTACATGTTTGGTAGACTCCTCCAAAACTAAGGTTTGTGGCTGGGCCCTCACAAGAATTGTCATCAACATTGGCCTGAAAGTTGAAGTTCTTGGAGCTGACGTCTACACACCCAGGACGGGTGTTGATCTTGTAGTACCGCTTTATGGCCTGACTCACTCTCAGAGCCACTTTGCTGACTGTAGGTTCTGGCAGATCAGGAAAAGTATTACTGTTTATAAAGTAGTGGAGGGGAAATCCTGAACGATCAATAGCCACCAAGTTATTTCTGGTACTTTCCTGCCATTTTGGTAAAGTGATGCCAGGGTAAAAAGGTACACCTCCATGGCTTTGGATGAGTGAGTACTGAATGTTGGACTGATAGGTTTTAAGTGATGAACTCTCTTGGCTACTACTACTACTTATGTCAAACTTGAGTTTGTCAAAAAAGTTCAGTCCAGCCTGCGCTTTGACAGTTGAACTATCTGATGAACTATCAGACACATACGAGTTACGGAGGTAGTCCTCCTGCACCAAAGAGGCCCCAGCATCAACACTAGTGATGACATGAGTTCCATAGTCCAGCACCATCTTCTCTGACAGGTAGTCTGCGTTCCTCGTCTGATTGTTTTCAATTGCATCTGCGATGTCTTTGGCCAGTTGAGCAAAGCGTGAATCCAGTGTGAAGTCTGGGTAGGCCTTCACTGTGTAGATGAAGTTACGAACCTTTTCAGGGAGAAGATCATAAAATCAATATTATGTCTAGGTTTTTTTTATTTTTCACCTCTATATAAAGCCTATATTTTTTATATAACAACTTAAAATACTTAAAATAAATTTTTGGTAATTAAATGTAATGTTTTGTAAAGTAAAGTATGGGGGGGGGATCTAATCTTACCTGCACTCTGGTTGTAGTTGAAGAATCTTTGACCTGATGGGATTTCATTCTTTTGTTCTCAGTAGAAAATTTTCCATTCAGCTTTGACAAAAAGGATATGTCAGCATTTATAGAGTGAGACGTGGTGCTTTTCTGCTCCAGCCAGGAGCTGATTATCTCTGAGTTGGTCTCCACTCCTGTCTCCTTCTGAGGGATGACGAACACCTCATCTGGAATGAGGTAGAGCCCATCCTCGGTGGTTTGACACTGGAAGTAGCTGAGGTTCATGACTCGACCCAAGTCCATGTTCCGGAGATTGTCCCATCCTCCACCTGGCAGCACCTCCATCGCTGTGATGGAGGAGTTGGAGGAGGCACGGCATTGTCTGAGCCAGTTGGTCGGGCGGCTCAGAGGAACTGAAGAACACGTTCTCAGAACATAAAGAGCAGCCAGGAGAGTCAGTGCCGTCTTCATGGTGGATTTGTCAGAAATGAGAACTTGGGTGAGTTTTTATAAAGTTTAACTAAGTCCTGCCTCCTCTTATGGGAGTTATCATATGAAAAACAGGAACATCATTTTAAACCACCAACATGGGTGGGGGATGGTTTACTTTCACTTGCATTTCTTCTATGTGGTCTGTTTAACTCAGGAATACTTTTCCCATCATTCAATACTAGTCAAGACATAATTCACTTTTAATGAAACATGGCAGTCTCACAGTTTTTCAGAACAGAACAGGTCCAAGCTGACCAGCCCTCGTAGTTTTAGTGAGTTTATTCCGTGTAAGAGTGGCAGCATTCTTGAATCCTGATTTTTCAGTTCAGACCTTGAGAACAGATCGCAGATATAAACTTTGGAAACAATGGATACATTGCTAAGTGTTTCTGGGGATTTGACAGAAGCTGACTGAGACTTGATGGTAAAGAAAATGTAAATAAACCTTAGTGCTCCATCGTAGATGATTTCCAAACCATATAAGCATTAGGAAGAGGAATCCTCATAAAAAAGATCACCATCCAGTATAGACATGAAAGCGACAGCCTCTTTGCATTAGAGTAAATCATAAGTTTTTTTTTATCTGTGTACATGTAAAAGCATGTAATAGTTGACTGAAAGTTTGGACACTGAATAGTATATCACAATCTACAGAAATGTGAAAAGTAGCATTGGTGCTGTTATTATTAGGAGTGATTATATATACCGGTCTATATATATATATATATATATATATATATATATATATATATATATATATATATATATATATATATATATATATATATATATATATATATATATATATATATATATATATATATATAACAGAAGTGATCTCAAGACAGATCTCTGTGGCACCTCCATGAGTTTGTCAGGGACTAAATGCACAAGAACAATAATATCATGTGAGAACAGGTTCATTTTACTAGTGATTACCATATAATATACAAAATATTATAAATGCAAATAAAGACTAACACCACTTCAGTAATACATATGCTGTTTTTCAGCTATTAAATATAACGTTAAAATAAATGTTTACAGTTGACTAATCTGACTCTTCAGAGTTAGTTTATTAATGTTCTTTTTATTTAACCTCATAGTGCAATATAACCATATTAACTCTGATATCAGAGAAATTTCAGCTCTATGCTTGTAAAAGATAAGAGCTATCATTTACTCAGTTTATGTTAAAGTGATTTAAAGATATGATTCTCATTGCATGCAGTGTGGCATGGGGGGAAAAGCAGAAGTCACGAGGACCTGCCTAAAATAGTTTACCTAAACACAAGTAAAAGCATTTTCCCTTTGAGAGATGGTTAGAAATATAAAGAGGATGTACACCTTCACCTAGCAGCTAGAGATCAACATCAGACATTTGTGTGCAGGCTTCCTCTTTAAAAGGGAACTGAAAGTAGGTGTTCAAACAAAATGTCATGATAAGAGGAAGCGTTAGGGGTTTTCACGTGTACAAAGAATCACATGAGTCCACATCACTCAGAAAGCCAAAAGAATGTATGAGTCACCGAATGTTTACCTCTGTACTTTTAAGGTAGTCTTCAAAAGTTGAGTAACATTTCTAACATGTGTTTGAAATGATGTGTATAATTACACAAAATACAGCAGAAGTTTAGACAAACTTAGGGATCAGTGGGGTTAATGTACTTAAGGAATAAGGACAATACTTCCCTTATTGTAATTATAATTATTTTTAATATTATAATTCCCTCTCTATTGTTCATTTGTTGAACAGCTTGAATCAAACTTCTTGTTTATCTGAATGTTGCTCTACCTTCCCTGCCCTCCAGCAGCAGGTAAAATCAGGTTATAATGAATGGAAAAAATAACAAATCAGTCTTTACATTTTAGAGGAATTAAGTTTCATGACACACCGCTGTGTTTTTAGATACTTGTTTGTTTAATTGACTTTTGAAGACAGTTTTGGTTTCACTCATTCTGTCTATCCTGGACAGATTGCCAGCTTTTAAATCTCTTTCTTGTGGACTAATAACAAACTGAAAGAGTGAGATTGCTAACTTAAGTCCTGCCAGCAGATGGCGACACAAAATAACAGAATATCAGAAATAAAAAGATTGAAAACCATTATTTTTCATGCTTTTCATCAGCTTCTTTTCTGTCACCACAGACATCAACTCTTTAAATCAAGTATAAATTTATTCACAGTCTTAAAAGAAAATAAATGTAAACACTTTTTTCTATTTTACTGATAAGATCAAACCCAAGGGTATCTTCTCTGAACACCTGTCTTCTCTGTGTTGTGATTGGCTGTTTTAATTTAGAATCAATAACCAATATTCAGCTCAGCTATGAATACTATAGTTTCTAGTCTACTTTTTGAATATTGACCTTAGCAAAAATTTTTGAGAATTCTTTAAGTTATTTTTATAATAAAAAAACACAACTTCATGCAATAAAACTTCAGTAATAAAATAATTTTATTTCCAACAATGCATTTTATTCTAACAGCTCACTACAAACAGGGAGAGAGAACAGAAGAAGGTGAGAGGAGGTAAAAACAGCAGGTTCTATATTTTCTACAGTAGAAAAATGTAAATTTGTCAAAGCAAAGTTGAAATAAAAGCATAGTCCACACAGAGTGAAAGGCTTTTAGAAGAGCAGCCTTCACTTCTTGGCAGCAGTCTTGGTCCTGGTGGACCGAGCCTTGGACTTGGTCTTCTTGGGACTCTTTGCCTTCCTGACCTTTTTGGCTGCAGCAGGTTTCTTGGCTTTCTTTGGGCTCTTTGCCTTCTTTGGTGACTTCTTGGTTGCTTTCTTGACACTGACCCTCTTTGCCCTCTTTGCCTTTGGCTTCTTCTTCCTCACCACCTTCCTCTTTCTAGGTTTGGGTGGTTTTTTGTTCAGCTTGAAGGAGCCTTTAGTCTTGACCAAAGACTTTCTTGTCACCAAACGCTTGATGGCAACCAGGATCCTGTTTTTGTTCTTCACCACATCATATCCACCAGCTTTCAGAACTTTCTTCAGAGCAGCCAGGGACGTGCCACCACGCTGGGAGGACGCAGCCACAGCCTTCAGGATCCGAGATGACAACGTGGGACCTGTCTTCTTAGACCTGGCTTTCTTTTTAGGAGACTTGGCCAGAGGGGCCAAAGACAAAGCAATCACTGGAGAAGACATTGTGATGCTCGACCTGCAGGATCAGTGAAGGTCACAAAAGAGGACAGCGATGTCTCAGTTTGTCCTCTGGACCAGAGCAGGCTTTAAAACACCCCCATGAGAACCGTAGAGAGGCAACTCCACCCCAGCTGAGAGAACCCTCTCCACCTTCTCTGACAAGATAAAGATTGTGTTTTCTTCAGCAGGAAGATTCTGTAATAAATTAGAGTAAAAGCTTAAACATCCAGGCAAAAGTACCCTAAAAAATTACACACAATCTTAGCTTCATATATTTATATTTTTAGTAAAGATTTAATCACATATATAACAGTTTTATGGCCTTTTTACAAGCAGGTTGTTGTCAGTTGTCATTTAAGATGTCCATTGTGGACATTTTACACCATTATAGCTGCTAAACAATAAAGTGCACAGAGCTGTAATTAAATCAACTTAAACTAAACAATGTTTCTCTTGTATTTAACTGAAATTGGAGATTTATTTCACTTATACTTGCCTGAAACGTTCATTAGAAGCTGATCAAAGAAACACAACTGCCTTCCTGCAGAGTTGAGGTCATCATAAAGTAGAGGGACTTCCTCAGAAACCACCTTTGTTTATGATAAGGATAAACAAACATGCTGAGTGGCAGGTTTGTGTGAAAAATTCTCATTGGCAGTAAATTCAATTAATTTACCGTCGTTGCATAGCGACAATAAGAGTTCATAATAATTTCTCTCCAAAACATGGGGGGAAATGGACCAGAATAAGAGTTATCAGCCTCGGGAGACGGGTGGAAAAAACTAATTTAAGATTAATTTCCTGTTTTTTTTTATTTTATTTAATCAGTGAGGTATATGCTTTATAAATGTTTATTTCTGTTTCAAGCATCAGGTTTCAAGCCCTTTCTTTCATGTTATATGACACTGTAAAATAATAACACTTTTGACCTTTAATCTGAACATTCATTATATATAAAAAACATGTTTTAATGTAACATTATGATTTGATTAACAATCAAGCTGACACAATTGTTTTTAAAATTCAGTTTTATATAATTAAAACATAGTTGTATTACGATTTGCAGCTTTTAGTGGTATTTAACCTTGCAGTTAGATAAGTCAAACTAAAAATACAAATCTTAGGTTTTTTTTTTCTTCATATATTTATTTAGCTGAATTTCAGGTTAAAAGCATGCACATTCTATCACTTTTACAAGACGTTTATTAGTAAAAACATGATTTGTGTGTTTTTAAGGACTCTACTATTTTTTTTTTGTTTGTTTTTGTTTGTTTTTTTTTACAAAGAATCATAAGTTCAGTTTTTCTTTACTTTCAAAAAATGTTTTATGTTTGGCCATAAATTTCATATTTTTTTCAGTATACCACCCAACTTCCCTTTCTAGTTTTTATTTGATCAATATCAGACAACGCAGATATAGCATCAAACCCTTGTTGTTATTCATTTAACAAGAACATGATCAAAACAAACAGCTGTCTTCTCCTGCTTTTTCATTTTTTGTTTATTTGCATGAGATAAGAAGCGTGTGTGTGTGTGTGTGTGTGTGTGTGTGTGTGTGTGTGTGTGTGTGTGTGTGTGTGTGTGTGTGTGTTAAGGAGCAGATTGGCAAACACAGTGCTGCCTGCTGTGCTGCACTGATAGTGCCTCCTCCAGTAGCATGCAAAGATACAAACACATAAAATATTACAACAAAGTGAGTTTAGTGGACAGTGCATCACTTTCCCCACATTTTATGTTACAGTCTTATTCCAAAATGGATTCAAATCATTTTTCTCCTCAAAATTCTACACACAACACCACATGATGACTTTTTAAAAAAGATTTCTGCAAATTTACTAAAAATAATTTTTAAAAGAATCAAAAAGCTTTTTTCACATCATCATTATTGAGTGTTGTGTGGACAATTTTGAGGATAAAAATAAATTTAATCAATTTTGGAATACAGCTGTAAAAAAGCGTAAAAAGTGATGCACTGTGAATGCTCTCCAGATGCACTGTAGTTCTAGTGGAAGTGCACTTCTAGTTTTGGCCTGTTAGTGGTGTCATCTTTTGGGTATTAACTTTTTTCAGCAGCCAAAAAAGCCTGTTGAAAATGATATATAATTGCACAGGCTTCACTGAAGGAGAAGCATATACTGTATCATAATGCGACAGCAGCGCTGAAGGTCTTAATGCCACAATCAACTGTGAACCACCTGAATGTGACCTTTTGTATGAAATGCAGATAACAAATGTTTTGACTGCATGAAATTCCACTGTATCCATAATGTCAAATAAAGCTGTCCATAGCTTGGCTTATTTGTGGTTCTGTTTACTTTCTGTTGACCTGAACCAATCAAAATGTTTTTTGAATGGATCATCAGGAGGCACGGGTCATCTGAGAGTGCAGGTGTTGAGCTGAGTCACCACAGGTCCAATGGAAAAGAAGAAAAGTTCAGAAAAGTAGTAAACAAACAAACAAACATTTCATTAGTTTAATTAAAATAGAGCATGCATCAAAGCACAATTAGCAAAAAACACAAAATCGATTTTTTTTAAATTGCTGAATGCCTCCAGAGCCAACAGGCTCACTCTACTGCCATCTTCCTGTCCCCTCTTGCAACTCCAAGGCTATGATCATTTTTCTCTGCAGCCTACCTCCACAGGAAACAACCATGTCTTCCCCTTTTCTCCCTGGTTTGATGGACCAGAACTACTTTGTGGATTTCCTCTCTGAGACCTCTTCACATCTGATCTTCCCACAGAACTCTCAGTTTAATCAGGATTAACTTGTTTTCCTTCACAGACCATAAGATGTCAGGCCTCAGGGGGTGAGTTTCTGCTCCATTCCATGAATGTGCCTCCTCAATGCTGTCCTGCATCCCATATGAGCCATTGCTCCTCTCTCTCCACACAACTGTGGCTCTTCTCTCAATCTATGTGTGCAGATTTGATGGGAGTCGAAATAATATTGCACGGAGACCAGATCAGAAACAAGCTATAAAAATCCAAGTTGCTTTATACTTTAGCAGGTCCTGTTGAGTCTGCCTCATTGTGATCAAGTCATCAAATTTACACAACAGTTGTGTCTGAAGGACAAAACATAAATCCTCTCTGTGAGCATCAGTAAGAGAACTTTCTTGTTAAAAGGAGGATGGGGTGATGTAACACGTATCATATAATTACTGAAAATCATTAAATCCTTGTTTTGGAAAGAGAAACTGACCAACTAGTAAAGCATGAGCTCATGAGAGTGTCCATTCAAGACGTCCCATATGATGATGAAGAAATACAGCTTTTAGACTTTGTCTGAATGAATGTGTAAAATACAGGATGCATCTGAAGGAGGATGTTTAATCAAATATTTTAATGAATTCTGCTGCACTGCTTGTGACTCTCACTGTAGATTTAGCCCTAAAGTAACCTAAAGCTAATTAAATAACATAAAACCCAGATAACCATGGCTACAAATGATAGTAAAATCACTCACAAAGTGTTACAAGTGAGTTTGATTTAAAAATTGAGAGGGAAGAAGAAGCCTGTCTTAGTTTAGCAGCTGTTAAACTATGGAATAATGACATCTGATGGTAAGTTTTTCCATTGTTTAGCAGCTGATACTGTGATTAAGGCACGGCCTCCTCGAGCTTCAGCCTTGTAGGAAAAACCAGTCAGCTGACCTTAGGGAATCGTAGAGAAATATAAGGCTGAAGCGGTTCAGAGAGGTATGGTGGGACGAGACCATTTAGGTATTTAAAAGTCAGCAGAATAATTTTATAGTTTATTCTATAATGTAGAGGTAGTCAATGAAGGGAGGACAGCACTGGTGAGCTGTGCTCATGCCTGTGTGCTTCAGTTAAAAGACGAGCAGCTGCATTTCCAAGGTTTTTATGATGACTTCAGTCTGATTTTCATTCAGGCTCAAAGGTTTTGCCAACGTCCATGATTTTATGTCTTTAATGCATGCCAAAAGTGTTTGGATATATTTCTTTAAAATAGACCCCAGACGCAGCAGATGGAGGAATAAAAGAGAGGTCCAAGAACTGATCCTTGTGGTACTCCGCAGGAAAGAGGCCCTGTAGCAGACAGTTTCTCATTCTAATACTAAAGCGTCTGCCTAAAATGTAGAAATGAAACTGTCTAAGGTTGCTCCTTTCATGCCCACCTAGTTCTCCAAACGAGAAATCAGAACGTTGTGGTCAACTGTATCAAAAGTAGTCAGATCTAAAAGGACGAGAACAACAAAATTACCAGAATCAAAAAGACAGTTAAAAACAAGTTGGTCTGTAATTTGAAAGAGCTGTAATGTCAAGGTGAGCTTAACTGTCCAGTCAGAACTGGTCCCTGTTTCTCCAAGCTGAGGCTGTTTGAGATAACCCCTTATCATTACGTTTCCACAAAATCACTTTAAAAGCTGTGAATTGTCACTTTAAATTAGTAACTCAAGCTGTGCCAAAGTCCACTTTTTTTCCACAGTAAGGCACTTATTTGTTTTGATTATTGGTTTGGTTCAAACCAGCAGCAGAAACTAAAACGTGTGTGTTGAGTCATTTTCTCACCTCTTTTTTTTTTTCAAAGAATTCCACGTGTTTTTATAATTTATTTATTATCCTTTTGTTTTGATCTTCAGTTTCAGTTAACAGAATGATGAGACCAAATGTAAAATAAAAGGATTATTCCTCAGTCTTGAATCACGTGAATATGAGGGGTTTTGTGTGATTATTTAATACAATCACGATATTCGCCCTCAAAGCTCTGTTGTTTAGGAGGTCAGCGGTGCGACCTGTTCTGCTGCTTTGCTCACTGAGTCATGTGACCATGTGATCATCAGTCAAAGCAGCTGAACGGAAGGTGGGGGGGTGTGGGGGAACTTGTGACTGAGGCAGCAGCAGCTCGGCCCTCTGAGACATAAAGAGACGGTTTACATCCTCCTCTTCTTCAGCTCCGAACCACATCATGGACTGCGGGATCCTCACGTCGAAGACCGTCCTGCTCTTCCTCAGCTTGGTGTTCTGGGTCAGTACCTTTTAAAAAAAACTCCCACCACCTGCTGTGATTTGAATTTAGACCAGAAATAGTCTTTAAAATAACATAAAGCGCGTTAAAAGAGAAGCGTGATTGATTTCTATTTTTAAACGTCGCTAATACTGAGTGTTTTAAAGCGTTTGTTCGCTTTAGAGTCAGGTTTTAATTACAAATCACATCCTGGAGCTATTGTGGGACTTCCTCTTTTCTTTTCGTCACCTCGCCATGATACACGTCATATACATGGGTCTTTTTTTCATCAAAATATATCATTTTAAACATAAATATGTAGAACCAAATCTTGATATATGAAAGTGAGTCTAATTATAAAATGTGCTCCATAAAATAGAAGTGTCCTACCAAAATAAAAGTATCCCATTTTGAATGTAAGAGTCTGTTCGACCTTTTCTCAGTGTGTTTGGTCTTTTTGATAACTGATCCATAGTTAAATGGACTCACTCCAGGTTACCATCAAGGGATTATGTAGAATGTAGATAATCTCCTAGCTCTGCTTTTATTTTGGTAGGTCACTTTCATTTCCATGGCCATCTGACTTCTAGAATATTTATTTGAAAAGCACCACTTTTATTCATAGATTTAAACATTTAGATGCAAATTGGTGTATTCAGATTTTATTGTAAATATCATTATCTGAGGTTGTTTTTTTTTACATTTAAACACATCATTGTAGTTTCCTAAAAAATGTGAAAAATATATCTTAAAAATGTCACACCCTTTTTTTATTGCTGCGATGAGCTAAATGTGGCTAAATAAATGTCCTTTTTTTTAAATATAGTACTTTATAAGTAGTGCCCCTTTAAAAACTAGACCAGTTTTTCTCGAATATCATGTGTTTACTTCCTTACCCCCCCCCCCCCCCCCCCCC
>SSNR01000106.1:713801-798558 GCA_006937965.1 Callopanchax toddi | reverse complement strand
AAGCGCTGACAGGGAGCAGACCGTCGGCTCTACGGCAGCCTCTGGCTTATCTCC
Organism: Callopanchax toddi; assembly: GCA_006937965.1. NCBI lineage: Eukaryota > Metazoa > Chordata > Actinopteri > Cyprinodontiformes > Nothobranchiidae > Callopanchax > Callopanchax toddi. The sequence goes on along the minus strand of SSNR01000106.1, from coordinate 798,504 downwards.
GCGGATATCGCTCCCTCTCCTCCCTTAACACACCGTTCCTATCTATACCTAAATCTCACATGACCACCGCAGAGAGGAAGAGAGAGAGAGAGAGAGAGAGAGAGAGAGATTTCGAGGCGTTTCACTCTGCGCTCCGATCTGACATCTTCTCCCGGATCTTTGTGTTTGTGGACGGGAGGCTGCAGCTGCTCCTGTGAGTACATCACTGATGCTTGCTGTTGATATCTTGGGAGTGTGTTATTTTTTTCATCCTCACCTTCTTACAAGCCACGGAGCAGACTTGGATGGATTTTTTTTTATTAAAAAAAAAAAACGCTGTTCAAAAGAGGGGAAACAGTTTGACTTTTTAAAATTTTCTTAGAATTCCTGCTTTCTTGAGTGTTTTTGTTCAGTCAGCTGGACGTTACAGTGTGGATACACAAAGGCAGCTGCATGGTAGAGGGATGCATGTTTAATCTGCTTTAAAGGCTCGTTGGGACGTAAATCTAGTTATAAAAAAAACAAAAGGACACAACAGATGCCCTCTTGTTTGCTCAAATCTGCTATCACCTATCATATTGACTCATTAGTGGACTTCTTTTTAGACACACAAACAAAAGGGTATTTTTATAATAATAATAATAAGAAGAAGAAGAAGCATTTTGTTCTGTTTGCAGAAGCTGCACAAAAAAATCCTCCTTTTATTGTTGCATAACCTGAAGAAATGTGGAATAACTGCTCAAAGAGAGCACCAACTGCTGTTGCAAGTGCTGATGCATTATTTATATAGTTACCCCAGTGCTGCGCCTCCCACCCAGCACCACCGTCAATGCTCCATCTCCTCACTTCTCACCTTACACACTCCTCGCAGCCTCCTACAGTCAGCCTGACTGAGAGGAAGTATTCTGCAGGCAGTGAAAGAGCAACTATTGTCCAGTGACTGGACGTGACCTCACTACCCCCCCCCCCCCCCCCCCCCCCCCCCCCCACACACACACACACACACACACTCTTACACAAACACACACACATTTTAAAAGGAGGGAGGCAGAGAGAGAGAGAGTTCAAGCTTTTGGTTTCATACATTGATGGACTCCTAAAGTTTACAGCCTGGGAAATAAGTGATTTCTGCGTGACCTTCACAAAGTCAGGATGGAAAACAAATGGTCAAAACGGCTGTTTGCTCTGAAATGTAAGGGCTGTTGAATGAACTCGATTAGACCCTGTGAGCACACAGAGTTGCTTGTGTAGATTAGATTGCACGTTATGTAACTCTAATGCAACAAAACCCTCTTGCTGTTTAACTTTCATCTCTTACCCGGTGCCCCCACCCTCCTCTCGTTTTTGTTCTCCTCAGCAGCAGCAGATGTGTTGAGCAGTATGTTGTCACAGTGGCAACAGCCTGATGCATTCATGAGAAGGCAACAGGAAGAAGATTACTGAGGGATTAAAGCACACGTGGGCACATGCACACACCAGGGCACGGATCCAGGATTTAACCTCCATCCAACTGTACGTCTGAATGAAATCGCCTGGCTGATTGAGACGCCCTGAGTGGTATCATGGAAGAAGAGGAGGAGCCGACAGAGGCTCATTGATTTTTAAACCTCATGACCCCGCCTCCTCCCTCCTGCTTCACCATCAAGAGCTCCAAAAAAGTGTCCTATGATGCTTCAACATTTAAAGGAGCAGAATCCTTCTGTTGCATTAATAGACATTTCTATGAAGTTGATTTGAGACTCCCAACAAGATCCAGAGAAAGATATGGATGTTTTTAATGTAATAAATATCATAAAGGGAGGATGTTGAAGACAAAGTTCTATTTTTAAGCCTTTGCTTTGCCAGCACATGTTTCAACACTAGGCTACAAGATGACTGACGAAACCAAACGTTAGATTTCTTTCAGTTCAGACGATCCATTTATCCTTCTCATCCTAAATGTATGAATCTGTACAAAATGTGTTTCCTCAGTTATGGTAATGTGAGCGAAACAAACCCTGATCTGAGAAGAACTGCCTCGAGCGAGTTTAAATAAGGAGGAAAACATGCACAAAACATTTCTTTCTCTAGATCAAAGTGAAACAATATCTTTTCTCCCAGTAGTATGAAAATTCTGCTTGCATTCCAGCTTTTGTTGGCACCATTTTCAGTAAAAATTCAAAGCATTTTGAACCTTATGCCTCCTTGTTCAGGTCTACCTACCAGCAAAATGTAACAACACAGCCATAAAATACACCTTGTACCTGTATTTGGGATCTCTCATCAATCAGTAAAACTAGATCTGAGCTCCCATGGCCAGCCGGGCCACCTCTCTCTATTTCCATGGCTTTGAACTCAGTGGTCACTTTGCTGACCCCCGACCTCTCGGTACCGGTGTCACCGGTCTGGTCCTGTCTGCTGTTGACCAGCGTAGCGGACAGCGTGTAGCGGTGAAAAAGCTGCTGATACGAGATGCAGTAACAGCAAAACATGCCCTGCGGGAGGTAAAAATCACCCAACGGCTCCACCACGAGAACGTGGTGAGGGTCCATGAGGTTTTAGCGCCGTATGGACGACCCCTGCCCAGAGACCCATCTCAGCTCAGTGCCCTGTACATCATTCAGGAGTGCATGGAGACCGATCTGGCTCGGCTGCTGGACCAAGGACCTCTACCAACAAGTAAGAGCAGCTGGAGGGACAGCTGTGATATTTGTTATGCCAACGTGAGCATTCCTGCGTGAGTTAAGAATCTGACCTCAGTGAGGTCAGATCTTTAACTCCTTATGGATTATGTCAGGGTTAATTGCTAATGTGGGTTTGATGCAGGAAATGGAAGTTATAGGATCTCATTTTTGTTCCCAAAACCCAACTGGTGCTTTGTGTTTTCATTTGGAGTGCATTCATGAATTTCAAATGAGCATTTTATCTAGGTCCATATGGGTTTTCCACATGGGTTTATGGGCTCTTTTTATTATTCTAATTGGGCCCTAAGATGCCAGTTTTGGCCCAAATCCTCTAAGAACCCATGTGCTGAAGTATAAAACACATCAGGTCTGCATACAAACATTAGCTGACGTGTGTTTGACAATCAGAACAATGACTGATGCATATCTGCTAAAATATTAAAACTGAATTTAATTTAATATATTTATTTGAGTCATTTCTGATATGTTGGCAGTTTCATTTTCTTTTATTGCGTGATGCCTTTACAAAACATGTTTTCTGTACATTTAAAGCCATTGAAATTATGGACCTTGCATTAAAATGTAATGGTCAGCCGGTAATTATAAGGATAGAAATAAGTTTGACAAATCAAAATTGGTTACAAGTTTAAATATAAATGTCTCACTATCTTGATAGATAGGCCCTGATGAAACAATAAAGCATATTTATTGGTATAGAATAAGGTCATAATTTCCTAATTGAGGTATGATTAGCTGAGAATACCCTATGTGGGATTTGTTTCCCAGGTCATGCCACGCTGCTGTTCTACCAGCTGCTGAGGGGACTGAAGTTCATCCACTCAGCCAACGTTCTGCACCGAGACCTGAAACCTGCCAACATTTTCATCAACACAGATCAGCTGCTGCTCAAGATCGGTGACTTCGGCCTGGCCAGAATAGTCGACCCGCATTATTCTCATAAGGTGGGTGAGACGCACTGGTACACTCTGTCTTTATTATCTGGCCTCAGATGTTAGAGTTTCCTGTCAGCATCTTTGATTTTATAGGAGCTAATAGATGGATGATAAGTGCTAACACAGACCAAAACTGTATTTAGAGGATGACTTAACATGATGGTGATTTTTAAAGTAAAGTCTCTTTTTTTCCATCTTATTTGAGTCGTCCAACAGCAGATCCTCAAGCCCAGATCCTGTTCGATTATTAGTCAAGTCTTGTGTGAACTCTTGACCTAATGTAGCGCTGAATAGGCTGCACTGTTGCAGAAGGAGCTGCAAATAGAAAACCAGTAGGTTGCACACATTCCGACCACTTCAAAGCTGCCAAAGCACGTATCTCTTCAGCGTAATATCTCAGTTGGTGTTAGTCTGATCCTGCTTATGAACACAGACTGGGAAACAGACTGGATTTTAAAATCACTTTCTGGAGCTAAAAACTGCAGTGAATTATCAGTAATGGTTTCTCATCATCATACCTAATTTTGCTGACCTGTGCTTCCTCTCCAAAACAAACCCTGGCAAGTTTTGCACTAATCAAACACTGATTGAAGCTGATAAAAGATTAATGAGGTGATTCACAACTCCAGTGTTCTGGCTTATTATGCTCACAGATCCCACTGCTGTAATGGTAACACTAGCAGGGCTGGTGTGTGGGCATGTTTGTGTCTTGGAGTTTATGCATTTGAAGAAAATTGATCTGAAAGGCGATCTTTGTCAGCTCCGAGCACGGGACTGAGAATCAGCTGGGTGCAGACACAGGGGTGAGTTTTAGAGGAGAGGGTGAGAGAGAGAGAGAGAGAGAGAGAGAGAGAGAGAGAGAGAGAGAGAGAGAGAGAGAGAGAGAGAGAGAGAGAGAGAGAGAGAGGTTAAGGATGGGAGCTACAGAGATGAAAAGTACAAGCAAAGGTGGGGAATAACAATTTCACAAAGAAGAGAGGAAAAAAGATCAAATGAAAAGAAAAGATGAGAGATGGATGGATGGATAGATGGATGGATGGATGGATGGATGGATGGATGGATGGATGGATGGATGGATGGATGATAAAGTTTTGAGGGAGATGCCTGCACTGAACATGAAAGCATCTCTCTAATTCGATAAGGTGAAGTAATTTTCTCATGTAACATTAGTGGAGACAGGCCGTATTGACCTGAGCTGTGAAACTTACATTCTGATCTGCCAAACAAAGATTCCTCTGTGTGTTTGGCCTCATTTATACGTTTAAATTAGACGTCTTTTGTCTAATGCACCTTATTTGTGCCCAATCAGATTTAATTTCATCTAAAGTTTGACAGCGATATTTGATTTATACGAGATTTCAAGTTGGACCTCTTGTGAAATGATCTCTCTTTTTGATTATCTATCATTTCTAAATGATGCTTCTGGTCTCCTCCATACCACATGGGCTATCTCAGTGGCTTTATCAGATTACCATGACTCTGCAGTGCAGTGAAACTAGATTTCCAAGCAATTTGTCCAGTAGTGTACCTTATAAACATTTAGAGCTGCGCAATATTAGAAAAACAATTACAGTATTATTGTTGTATACTGTGATCTTAACAGCAGCTGGAGCATTTAGGGGTTCATCTGGTTACATTTTTCATGCATTTTGAGCCTGTAATTGTTTGGAAGCCTATTGATCTAGCAAATGTTGATATAAAAAAATCACAAAACTTTCAATATATAGGTCTGTTCTGAAGAGCCTAGAAAGTACATTTACACCAGAAACTTGGTGCATCTGTGCATGTGTGTGTGTGTGTGTGTGTGTGTGTGTGTGTGTGTGTGTGTGTGTGTGTGTGTGTGTGTGTGTGTGTGTGTGTGTTAGTCACCTGCTGAGGTAGAGCTGGAGATGCCCAGAAATTATTTATGACAAGGACATGGAGGGGAAAAAATTAGGCAAATAATGGTAGGCTACAAAAAGAAGAACAGGTGAAAAAGGAGGTAAAAGAAGCAGGAAAGATTTTTTAAAAGAAGAGTGAAATTGGGCTAAATGTGACTAAAAAAAGGAAAGAGAGAGAAAACAGAATGAACAGATGAATAGAGGGAGAGATGTGTGGTGAAAGAAAGGAGATGCAGCTATAACATTCCTGAAAATTTAATTTAGAAGTGCATGTATTGTTTTAGGAAACTGATATTTTCTACACTTTTAATAGCATTGCATCTGGAACATGTAGCATCTTTTAAATATCAGGAAGCAGATTCAAATACAAACAGATCAACGAAGTGGGTGCACGTTTTCAGCCCGTCACAGAGCACTCAGAATCTGTTTCTGCTTCCTTATCTGCTGCTACAAAGATGACAACAGACACTGAGGAAAAGAAAAACAAGCTGCAAGTCAGGTGCACTGAGTGCAGGATTCGGCATGGAGAGATGAGGAGCCGAATCACAAAAAAGAAGATAAGGCAGCGATAATGTAGAAGAGCAAAAGGTAACACAAGAAGGTGATAAAAGAGTAGATGGCTGAAAAGTGCTGTCAGAGACTGCAGCATCTTATTCACGCCTGCTCAGGAGTGCTGCACAGCTCTAAGAATCATTTAATGCCATGTTCTAACTTCTAATAAAGCTGGCCTGAAATAAACCCACAGAACTGAGATTGATGTTTTAAGAACATTAGTGTAGGTGGTTAAAATGAATCAGATCTCTGAGTCATATAACCTGCGCTCTTTTCTTCGTGAGCTTTAAAGATGTTCAGGTGAAAAGGACAGTTCAGCTGTCATGTTTCAAACTGCTTGAAGACAGGAAGGAATTCTATTTGTGAGAGGACCAATCTTCTGCTATCTAGTGTTATGAGTGAATCAATGCAGGATCATTCACCTGATTGTTGGAAAAAAGGTAACAGAGCAAATTACTTTTATCTATTTAAAAAATGAAAAAACATTGTTTTCTAAGCAGCGATTGGTCTCCTAGTCCTAAACCACAGAGGCCCAAATTCACAAAGTGATTTTTGCAGGTGCAAAGCTTTTGCAAAGAGATCTTTTAGCGTCTCATTTTGCACAGTCATCTAAATAAAGTCCCTGCGCTGCGGTTTTTCTCATATTTAAATTAAGGTTTATGCATACATTTAAAGTGCCTGTGACTCCATATTTAAATCACTTTATATTAAACAGGTGTAATCTTTGATGCCTCTAGATCAGCGTTGCACCATTATAACTCAAAATACGCTGTAATTATTTCCTAACGAGCAACTCAGAGATCAGAAGAAAGCACCGCCTTCCGGTTCTGCTGGGTTTCTCCTTATTTGGCAGCCTGACACTTCTGCTGCAGCAGGGGGCAGTGTTGTCACGTGAAAGAGAAACGAAACTGAAACTAAACACTACACGGTCTATGGGCAATGGCGGCGGCACTGCCTCGCTCCAGTTGTCGTGAACGTGCATGTGGGAGGAGAATTGACCATATAAGCAAGTCCGGATCACTATGACCTCATAGCGGGCTGGAGTGAAAAAAACTGTTTGAAACCTGGGTCTGAAATCTGGAAGAGCTTCTCACTGGCTGGACTAGGAGACAGATGGACGCCGTTTTTTGCTCTTTCTGGCAGGTTTAAGGTGAGAACTCAACGTTGCAACATGATAGATAAGCCAGAAAACATGGAAAACCAAGTCATGGGCACTTTAAAGAAACCCTCCTTCTCCTTGGCTCGCTGGCTGCTGTCGGTCACTACACAGGGCCCCTCCGTCTCCCTACACCTCATTTACAGATCTCTAGTGACACATTTATGTCATTTAATGTCCTGGCAAAGAGCATTTGATTGTCAAACACTTGCACTCTTTGCAAAATGCATTTTGCATAAAATATAAACCATTCCAGGCTGCATGGTGGCGCAGTTGGGTAGCACTGTTGCCTCGCAGCAAGGAGGTCGTGGGTTCGCGTCCCGGCTCTGCGGCCTCTCTGCGTGGAGTTTGCATGTTCTCCCCGTGCGTGCGTGGGTTTCCTCCGGGTACTCCGGTTTCCTCCCACAGTCCAAAGACATGACTGTCAGGCTAATTGGGCTAGTAAATTGTCCTTAGGTGTGAGTGGGTGTGTGGTTGTTTGTCTCGTTCGTCTCTGTGTGGCCCTGCAATGGACTGGCGACCTGTCCAGGGTGTCCCCCGCCTCTCGCCCCTTGACCGCTGGAGATAGGCACCAGCTGCCCCGCGACCCTCTGTGGAGGATTAAGCGGCTACAGAAAATGGATGGATGGATGGATGGATGGATGGATATTAACCATTCCCTGAGAGCTGTTGATATGCGAGTCTCAGAAGAAGAAACGAGGGTAAATGAGCAATCTGCTGGACCGTTGCTTTTACAAAAAGATGAAGGCATGCTAGGAAAAGTCTAATACACACATTGCTGCATCTAGAAATTATTGATCAACTAAGTATTTCAAATTCTGTTGTTGCTAATCTACATTTAGAATTTAAAAAAAAACTCAGAGTTTTCACATCAAGAGGAAAACACAAATCCCAAAAATGTGCTTTTGAGAGATGATAACTGCTGCCTCTCCATCACTAAAACTTCTTTTTATTTCCTGTTTTTAATCCCTCTGTTCTTCAGGGCTATCTGTCCGAGGGTTTGGTGACTAAATGGTATCGTTCCCCACGTCTGCTCCTGTCTCCAAATAATTACACCAAGGCCATCGACATGTGGGCTGCTGGCTGCATCCTGGCGGAGATGCTCACTGGACGCATGCTGTTTGCAGGTACTTTTATTTTGTTTTGCAGTCCTTATAAAAGCATTCTCGCTTGTTTCTATGGTCTCACCAAGTTTAGATTTAAATAGATATACTAACAAAATAATAATTCATTAATTAATGGTACCCCAGTCCAGATTTGAACAGCAGAAATGTCAAACACATGGCCTTTATGACTGCACCAAAAAGAAAAGGCTTTTCTTTTCAGAGTGTCCTCCACCAAAGACACTTTACTCTCTTCTTGCAGGCTACTTCTTTGCCTGACCAGAATAACAATGATGAGTGAAAAAACACACTCTGTCTGAAGGAAATGTAGATCCATCAGACTCTAACCTCCACCAGCCTTCTCCCCAGTGGGGCTGACATCAGAAACTCTTCTCCCTGCTGTTCCTGCATGAGAGGCTTTCAGGTGTCAGAGATGTTTTACTCACCTTTCGCTTAGCAAACAGAGGACGCAGTGCACAGGCTACATTTTTGTTTACCAGTGGGAAAACTATGGGGAGAAAGTGGATTTTCTCCCATTAAAAAACAATGCACTTAGTCTAATACAAGGCTTGTCAGTTCCTCAGAGGAAACAATGTGTGGATTTAGCGCCACCTGCTGTTTGTCCTTGAAATATTAAAAATAGAAATTCACACTGTGTCATGAGTGGAAAAATGCTGCTGAGCTGCTGTCAGCTGGAAACTTGCACTTTCATAATCTCTGACGTCAAAATATATCTGTTATATCAGCTGAAAGTTCTAAAGTTCACAGCATCTGTTTCCTTCTGGTTTATACACTGGTTTAAAGTTGATTGGAGCTGTTTTGGTGTCACTTTTACCAGTTTGATAGATGTGTGGTTCATCAGATTTCTCCAAGACCTTTTATGATTTATGGTAATGATATTTATGTTTTAGAGCAGGGGACTCCAGAGTACCCCGGCCTGTCTGGACCTTTTTAATTGGTTTTTCTGTCTCCTGACAGCTAACACCTCCCAGTTATTCTCGTTTGACTTTATTTCTCTCTTTATGTAACTGATCCTCTCTGCTGATCTCTGATTGGATGCTTCTCTCTCCCAGGAGCTCATGAGCTGGAGCAGATGCAGCTGATTCTTGACACGGTGCCGGCGCTGAGAGAGGAGGACAGGAAGGATCTGCTGCAGGTGACACCTCAGCTGCAAGCTGGATGTCTGCAATCTGATATAAGCAGATGTTATATGAATGTATAGGCAGCATTTAGAAAGTGGAGGAGTTGAGTGTGCACATTTCCTAAAGGACTTTTGATTTCATGGGACTGGAGTATCCTTTAAGATTTTTAGTTAAAAAACAAATTCTACTCTACCTAACTTACCTTCTTTGCTACGGTAAAAGGACAAAAATAAGAGCAGTGTGTAATATTTTTCCTCAATACTTTTCTAGGTGATGCCTTCATATGTCAGTAATGGATGGAAGGTCAAGAAACCTTTTTCTGAGCTGCTGCCTGAAGTGGATGCTCAGGGTGAGTGGGAGGAATTCTGTAGTAAAAGAAGGTTTAAAATAGAAACCAGACTTATAAAAGTTTGAGAATCAATAAAGATATGGGTTAAGATGAACAGATGATTGAGATACTGAGTTTTAAACGAAGGAGGAATGTATTTTTAAAAGGAACAAACTTCACCAATCTTTTATTTTCTTCTCCCCAGTGGTGGATTTTCTTGAGCGTATTTTGACCTTTAACCCCATGGATCGTCTGACAGCTGAAGAGGCGCTGTCCCACCTTTTCCTCCAGCAGTACTCCTGTCCCGAGGACGAACCCACCTCATCGCATCCCTTCCGTATCGAGGATGAGCTGGACAGCCTCATCGCAGAGCAGAGCCTGGGCAACAGTCAGGCCTCCAGCTTTTACTGGGAAAGGTGCTGATTCAGAAGTCTATTATCTGAATTTTACAGTGATTTCATCAATTTATCAATTTATTTGATTTTCCATCAACTTCAAATTTCCAAACAGCCCGTTCTTGTTAGATTTTTAAACTTGGACATTAGATTTCCTTAAACCCGCTCTATATTTCTTTTCTATACTTGAGCTGCCTTTTTAACTAATATCAGGTCAGTGCAGACATAGACAACTTTTTAAATAAATAACAAGAATGCGTGACTCATTAGAAGCAAAACATTGTGAAAGAAGAGGTGGCTTGAGACCAACGGTACTAACTGCAAAGCAGACATTTCCAACTGATCAGAATCTCTGGACATTTTTAAATGATTATTTTAAAGTATTTCATTTTAATCAAAGAGTAAAGTTATGATCTACTAATTTTACAACCCTTTTGGATTAAATTGTACCTAAAAATACTGTACTAATACAAATAAATGCATGCATTAAATTGTTGAAGTTGCTGGTAACCAGTAAAATAAGTTTATTTTTAAATCAATAAAAAAAGTATATGGTAGAGCATGCATTGTATTCTAAAGGAGTGCCCTGTCCTGGCACATAAAGAGTCATTATAAAAGGTTACTGGCACAAATGACCTTTGGTATCAGTGCTTTTTACAGTAGAGCTGACTGAATCTCCGACTGAAGACATTTTATTCCTTTATGAGTTTGTTGTGCAAAAGTGTGTGATGTCAAAAATATAGAGAGCACTTTGTCTCAAAATCTATACATCGATAAGATTTTAAAAAAGACTTTTATAGCAACAATTAACCTGAAATTAGTTTTTTCAGAGAATATCAACAACTGTATACAGTGCGTTTTTAGCACTTGCAACCTTATATTTTGCATTGTACTTGCAAACTGCTCCATATTTAGCAGATTAATCATTTTCCGAGTTTAAACACAGAAAAAATAAACTAGAATGTTTTACTTTCTGTAGGTATGACAACAGTTTATCAACAAATATCTGCTGGCAACAGTCATTGGGGAGATGTCGCTGCATGCCTGTTGGACAAAATCTGTCTGACCTTGGAGACACCACTGATAATGAAGAGGTGCAGAGGGACCCTCGGGCCAATTCCAGCTCACTGACAGAAGAGGCTCAGGTTGGATATCATCTGTACTTTTGACTTGTTCTGATTGATTTGTGCTTTTTTACTTTTAGAGACTTGCAAACAACAAGTAGGTTAAAACAAATTTGAATCAGTCACAGTAGTTAAAAACACAATTGTTTCCCAACATCTTTCCTGCAGGTTGACCCACGGAAATATTCCCACAGCAGCTCAGCTGAGCGCTTCCTGGAGAATTCCCACTCCTCTCTGGAGCGGGTTTGTGGTTTAGGGTACGGGGAGCTTGACTGTGAACGCTCCTGCGATTACAAAGTGGGTTCTCCTTCATATCTGGATAAAATTGCCTGGCGAGAAGGAAAACCTCAACACTACTCAGAACCTAAGCTGATTCTGGATCTGTCCCATTGGAAGCAAAACAGTAGCAGCCTCCCTCTGCCTGCTGAGCCCATTGGCAGCAGCATGGAGAACCTGCGGGACATGAAGGAGGAAGAAAAAGAGGAAACGGGGGATTTGTTCCAGGAAATCTCTCGTTGGGTGGAAACCACTCAGTCTCGTCTGCACTCGCCCAGTCCCAGCCCTTTAATGGAGCAGTCCTCACCCTCCTGCTACACCTCCTCTCCTCCCCTCCCTCTCTCACCCACTGACCTCCCAACCCCAGTCTTCCACATCAAGGAAGTTGTACGACAGCCATCGTCTGAATTTGACCAGGACAGACTGAGCCCCCTTCCTCCTTCCACACATTTCTTTAACACAATTCCCTCCATTTTCCCTTCGTCTCCTACAGCTCCTTTTCCTCCCCAGTCTCCTCAAACTATGTCTCCCCCCATCACACCGGTGCAATCCTCAGAATCTCTTCCCCTTTCCTCCACCTGCTCCATGTCTCAGTCAGTGACCTCCGACTCAACAGAGTCTCTCACCGTCAGGCAGAAGGAGCGTTTGTTTGACCTGGATGTCTTCATATCCCGAGCACTGAAACTGTGCAAGCAGAATAAGGAGAAAGTTAGTGGAAAGAAAGGAAAAGATGGAAGGTGGATGGAAGAGAGCAAAACGCCAAACATTAACGTGTCTGGGCTCTCAGAGCACAGGTCTCCACCATCGCCGACTTCCAAATCCTAAAGTTAGGTTCCAACTTCAGGTTCTGCACAGGACAACGTTTTAAATGTCAGCACTTCCAGAAGCTTACGATACATTGATAGATGTCTTTGTGGAATATGCTGCTTAAACAGTTTCCGTAGCAACTTTTTCCTTTTTGATTCGACTGCAAAGAACTGTCATTAGCTGTGACGAAACTTTACTCACACTAGAAACCATCCAGCTTTGCTTTGAGTTGCTCTCAGATAATAAAAGGTCAAAATGAAAATAAATAAGTAAAAAAAACATTAATCCTTATTAGCACTGCAAAAATAAAATACCAGTGCTAATATAGAGATCGATCAGTTTAAACATAACATCCAAGTCACTGATGACAACAACTTAAACACACATGCTAGTTTTTGCATACAAGGCCCTTTTATAATAAAAAAATCAAAATGTACAACAGTCTTCCAATGGTGACCTGCACCAAAATACTGACTGTGGCACACGAAATGAGTTTTTCCAAAGCATCCATGAATGTAATAACTGAACATCCACCAGTCAAATTATAACAAGTTATTTGTTGCTGCTTTAACGCTCCTACACTGTTTTACTAGCATTTTTCTGTATAAACATGTATAAAATTCTCTTTGTATTTATATATCACAATATCTTTCATGTTTTTCTTGTGGCTGTAATAGTTTCTAAATATTAGAACACAATATCTTTTTAATAATTTGGACTTCTGTTGAAATGTGGAATGCTCTATGATAGTAATTTATGATTATTCTGTCATCTTGACTTAGTTTTAGTAATGAATTTTCTTTGTTTTCTGCTGGATGTCAAAGGAATGTTATAATCTGTCCCCACACTAAAGGTACACTGTTTTCTCTAGATTTATGTTCACTTAGGTTTTAATCACAGAAAATTCACACAATCTTTAGTTTGAAAAATGTTGGTTAGCATATATATTAAAAATGTATTCAGGCTGCTGTAGGGATTTTAATTTTAGGGAATTGGAAATAAATGCATGCTGGTTTCCCAGCATGCATTTCTTGCATGCAGAGTTAGAAATAAAGTTTTAGGCTTTTGAAGTTGCTCAACCACCCCAGTAGATCAAAAACATGTAGGTATATGTGGTATAAGTTTCTTTTCTTTTGACTGAAATTCAAGATTTTGTTGTTGAGTTCCTATTAACAATATGAAGATCAAACATACACAAATGTCCAGCTTTAGAATGGAAAATAAGTACAACTCTGAGATAATCACTGCCAGAAAGACTGTAAAATTACGTTTATTATTCCTTCAGTCCCATGCATGGTTACTCTACCATCTTACAGTCAGATGATTGTTCAAACATAGATGTTCTAAACTCTTTTACTACAGATTCTGCATTCTAATCAATGCACATGTTTCGGTTTGTCATACAACCGACAACTGAGGTTAAAAATGAACATTTTCTAACAGTACAGCTTCATGAGACAGCAAAAACCAGGCCAGGTTTTCGTTTATATTCAGCACATGTAGTAACACAAGCACAGTCACAAATGCAGGATTTCTTTATTTCAAATGAAACACACCTGCCATTTTTGCTATTTTGGAATCAGCCATACCTGGATTGAATTGGAGCACCTCAATGTTCTGAGGAATTAGTCTATTTACTAAAATTTTTAAAAGTTGCACAGTAGTTTGATAAAAACCTAGTAGTTATCTTTGCAGCGCCGTAATCAATTCCAGCAATAACAAACATACTGTAACATAAGTGGACACTGAGCCAAAGTTTAAAAGCTTAATTCTGTAAAGCAATTTTGAAAATGTGCCTCACTACACCTCAATGCTTCCAGCTTGCTGAATGTAACATATGCCCTCTTTTTTGTATGGCTATGCAGTTTGCTTGAATATTGTTTTTATGATGTATTTCTATGTGAAATTTGTAAATTTATGTGGTTCCTCTTTTCACTTGTAGCCTACTCATGCTTTCAAGGAGACAGCTTTCTATTTATAAAAAAAAATCTGTGAGATTTTTAAATGTCAGTATTGATTAATTGTATCACTTTTTGGAGTGTTGGCTTTGGTTGGAAAGTTAATAAAACTAATTTAAAATGAGTATAATGTTGCTATATCTGCATTTACCGTAATAACAGAAGACGGGCCAATCAAAAAAACTTGCGCAATGTTGTAGTGTTTACGGTAACCTAGAAGGAAATCCCAGCATGTGATTGGATGAGCAGCCAACTTCTTCTCGCTCTTCCTCTCCCTGACCACTATCCACTCTGCTCGCTGGCTGCGTCTACGTCGGCTGCAGCTCTCTCCCTCACCCAGCAGCTTGTATTCAAGGGCACTACAGATCTCAAAATAGTTACACCGTGGGTATTTGAAGAAATATGCTGAATAATCTGTGAGCTGTCCAACAAACAGCCGCTTTGCCACATTTTAAAGCAGGTAAATCGAGTCGGTGCGCTCCAATTTATAGTCTGGGTCTGAGAACTTCCCGTTTTCCTGACTGCGAGCTGGGGGCTCTGCTCAATAACAACACGAAGCAAAGCCTTCAGGATCAGTTTGACTAGCATTTTGGTATTACGTTAGTTAATTTGTTGAAAACGTAACTTTTTAAATAATTAACACAACGTGAAACATAATGATGTTCAAATAACGGAATGTAAGATTAGCGAGTTGTTAGCTAGTAGCACCTGTTAGCAGCGTTTTGCTTAAGTGTTTTTGTTTGAGAGTAAGGTTAGTTTACATTTTTAGCTACTTAAACGTGTAAAGAGCTTGTTTACATGACTAAACTCACTTGCTCTTTATTTCTCTTCACGTGTACGTAGAGCAGATGACTGGACAAAAAGTGATGGTAGCAAATCAACTTAGGACTTACCAATTAAGTTACCGTGAGACCAAAACATATGCGAACAAAGGTTTTATGATTCATATTGTGGATCATATGAGCATAATATTAAATATCCGACTCATTCAGACAGAACATATATGAGATAATACCTGTCATTAAAATCACAACAACTCTACATGTTATTCGTGTTAAAGTGAATCTCATTGTTTACTTCAAAATCAAAATAGCCATATATAAACTTCTAGAATGTAATCTGTGCAAGAAAGAAACAAATATTTGATAAGAGTTTTGATGATTGTTGCAGCTGCTACTTAAATATTATTTGCTTACCATATTTGCAGCATCGTTTTAATGGTAATGTAAAATCCTAAAACAGTTTAAAACAGAGGACTATTCACAATGATAGTTTGTGTTTTTTATGGTGTATGTGTGTTATATAAGCATGCAGACTTTGGTCAATATTGTGCAGAATTAGCACAGAATATTCAATAATGTTACATCTTTGCAACTCTCATCTACCTTTCAACAGAAGTTTGCCATGAGATTTATCTAAAACTAAAGTCGATTTAATAAAATAAGCATTTTTGTTCAAAGAACTAAGACTAAAACTAAGGTGGCTGCCAAAAACAGCACTGGTCGCAGTGTATTATTGACTCTGCTTTTGTATAGGTGCATTTTGTCTACAGTTAACAAAGGTCACTCATTTTAACTGGCCTCTTTCTGCATTCAGCACTACATAATGCAATTTGGTGGTGGATCATTGGTCACATGCATGACATGATTCTTACAATGAAGCTAGTCCAGAAATTGACAGCAACATAAAGTACAGAATGCGTCTAAGTTTGGACTTTTTTAAATGTAATATTAACAGATACTATATTTTTATTTATTCATGTGTAGCTATATATGCAACTGTAATTAATTTTAGTTTTTTTAATCTTAGATGCTCTTTATAAAAAAGGATTTTGAGACTGGTTCTCAGATCTCAGAATTTCTTCAGACTATATTTAAATGAATGACCACTGCTGTAAGCGTTTTAAAGAAACAAACAACCCTAAATAATCAATTATTTTCCACAGCTGGTCACAGGTCAAATTTGTCTTTTTTCCCACAGATAGTTTCCATCAGTAGACTCTCCAGACCAGCAACCACTCACCATGTTGTCCAAGTTGAGGACAGCCAGTTCCCTGAGTCCCTGCGTCTCTGTTTGTAGATTAGCACATACTAAAGAAAAGGGGAAACCCCTTATGCTTAACCCTCATACCAACAAGGTAAGCAGACTGCTTTAGTTACATTTGTGTGTGTCAGCTTTTAAAAATGAACATCAAAACAGATTAATTTTTCTCTAACACGCTGCATGGTCCAGACCAATTCTGGTATGAAGTTGACCTATTAGCATATTTTTTGCATAGCAGAGCAGAAAATAATTGCAAAGTTTAGCAAAAACTGATTTTGTTTACCACAATGTAGAAAAGGAGAACTTGAAGTCAGAAATGAGACTACATTCAAAAAAGATTCTTTCAAGCTTTTTACACTTCTCTGTGGTGTTTTGAGTTGAGACCTTTTTTATTTGCAACTACATTTAAAGAATACAAATGCATCAATTTAAAACTCAACACAAATGCAAGAGTAGAAGCAAACTCTTTGAATGTGACAGAAACCGTAGCGTACTGCTGTTTGTCTCACTTGTGGAATTAAGAAAGTTCTTTACAAGGAAAGTGTTTGGCTCTCAGCTATGTTAATAATACTGCACACCAAACGAATACTAACATTACTTGGTTTGAAGTTTAGTTTTAAAATTGGAGGGATTTTCAGGGGTTTCCTGTGAGTAAGTTAAAGTTCTGGTTGACGTGTTTAACTGGAAGCTTTAGCTGCTTGAGGTGACATGATCTCTCTCAATGGAGGTTAAGTTTAGTGTAGCCCAGACTAAACATGTTGTGGTAAATATAGACCAAGTAACAAGTATGTAAACTAGTTACAGCTCAGTGGCCATCTGGTACTATGGGATATATATAGCAAGTATATATCAGCTATTGGTTTTCTTAATTATCATGGTTCAGTTTGCAAACATGATTAAGATGCAAGAGACCAAAATAATGAGCTAACTTGTATGAATTTTTCTTCCCTAAATATCAATGAGGGGTAAGTGTTTTGTTTGTAAGATGAATGCATGTTTTAGTTATGGCACATGGACAAGTCATTTGGAACATGGATAGGGATTTCAGTTTTTTCAGCATTGTTGCTGTATTCTGAGGCGAGTTGAATGAAGTGAAATGCTCAATCAGCATGACTAAGCATTCCCCCCCCCCAGCACAGTCATTTTTAACAACATAATCAGCCCCTTCTGCAGCCCCTCACTCAGTGGCTTGCATATGTTATGCCCCTTCACAGTTTCATTCAGGAACAGGTCTGCATGTGTACACAATGCTCACACACTCTGGGCCCATGAAAACACCTCCTCACTTTTAAAGGGTGTTTCGGCACACTCTTCCTCATTGGCCCCTTAAAGCTACTCCTCTTTTCAATTGTTTTATTTTCCTCTAGCAGAATTCCTTACATCTGGTTTCTTTCACGTCCCCCTGTTTACACTCAGCTGTAGAGTCAACCCTAATGGACCCATTTATATGGTGGCGCCCTCTAGTGATGAGGAAGTTTTTTTTTTAAA
Organism: Callopanchax toddi; assembly: GCA_006937965.1. NCBI lineage: Eukaryota > Metazoa > Chordata > Actinopteri > Cyprinodontiformes > Nothobranchiidae > Callopanchax > Callopanchax toddi. The sequence goes on along the minus strand of SSNR01000106.1, from coordinate 780,657 downwards.
GAAATCATTTATTTTATTAATTTCTAACACAGTTGTAGCAGATAAATGATTTAAAACCTGAATATTAAAAAATTAAAATTAGGTCCATAATCTGTTGGAGTTAAAGTTTGCAGTTGCAGTATGCAGTTTTGCTTGTTTTGGGCTCCCTCTAGTGTCCGTTTTAAATCACTGCCATTAAAAAGTTAGCATATTGTTTCTGCTTCTAAACCCCTAAATCTACCTGTTGAAATGTCTCCTCAGCCTTCATAGTTTTCTACAGGAGCGCTTATTTACTCTTTCAAAGAAATCAGCTGTGTTCAAGCAGGGAGAGATTGAAAAAAATTAGGAATCATGAGCTAAAAACACTCCAGCGCTAGCATAACAGCTAACCACTTTGGGTTAGCCTAACCCTCGTGAGACACGTGACTTCCTGGGTACCGTGACGGCGACGGATCTCTTGCAGTCGTGGTATTCCGGATCTAATCACCAGATGGGGCTAAGTGACTTTTCATTAACTCTGTAAAGAGTCATATTAGCACAGACTGGCTCAAGGAAAAGATTTAAAAATATGAAAAAGTTGCATATTATCACTTATTTTACTCCAAAATTTTGTACACATTTTTTTTTTTCTGTAACATTAATTTTATTTGGTAGATTTGAACATTCTTACGATTCAGATTTTTATTCCTGTGTTTTTCTTCATAGGGCATGGCCTTCACCTTACAAGAGCGACAGATTTTGGGGATACATGGTCTCTTGCCTCCTAAAGTAGAAACTCAGGACATTCAGGCTATGCGCTTTCAGAAAAACCTTAAAAAGATGACTGATCCCTTACAGAAGTAAGGGTATTTTTGATTAAATCATCAGAAGTATTTGTATGTTTTAGTTTCTCAGTTTTTTTTTCCTCTCTAATTTTCTTCCTTTTCTACACAGGTACGTCTACTTGATGGGCATCCAGGAGAGGAATGAGAGGCTTTTCTATCGGGTGCTGATGGAAGACATAGAGGAATTGATGCCGATTGTCTACACTCCAACTGTAGGCCTGGCCTGCACACACTATGGACACATCTTTAGGAGACCCAAGTAAGCATTTCATTCAGCCATGAAAAGAAAAAATGATTCAAAACAAATGATTTAATAACAAGTTGCTGCACACTCTGATTATATGAAGAAGTTTTTCTTCTATTTTATTGTAGAGACGTATATTAAAACACAAAAATTAACAAATATTATTTTGTGTTTCTCATCAGAGGCTTGTTCATATCCATTCTGGACAGAGGACATATTCGCTCCATTCTGGACAACTGGCCAGAGACTAATGTTGCAGTAAGTTTGTGAGAAAACTTTATTACAGTAATAGTATTACAGATACTTAGAGAGGCATTAATCTTAATTTAATCTAAAATCAGGATTTTTTTACTTATAGACAGTAACTGTAATCATCATTCATATCCTGAAATATTCCAGGAAAACCCCTAGTTCTTCCATAATCAACCACATTAACCTGGCAACAATAGATTGGCCAATTAATGTGCTTCTTCTCTTTTTCTTTTTTTTAATAAAGGCGGTAGTAGTAACTGATGGAGAGCGTATTCTAGGCTTGGGGGACCTGGGTTGTTATGGAATGGGCATACCTGTTGGAAAACTTTGCCTGTACACTGCCTGCGCTGGTATTAGACCTGAGAAGTGTCTGCCTGTGGTGATAGACGTTGGCACAGACAATGAGGTAAGTGAGCTGTGTATATCTGCCCTAAGAGTTCTGGTGGAAGAAAAATAACTACATTTGTTTCCTGTTTGTCCTTGTTCTTCCATCAGACTCTACTTAAGGATCCGTTTTACATGGGCTTGTATCAGAAGCGAGACCGCTCTCAGGCCTACGATGACCTGATTGACGAGTTCATGGAAGCGGTGGTGGACAAATACGGGCAGGATACACTGATTCAGTTTGAGGACTTTGGGAATCACAATGCATTCCGCTTCCTTTGGAAGTACAGGGAGAGGTACTGCACCTTCAATGATGACATCCAAGGTTTGCAAATATCTCACACTGGACTTCTTTTTACTTCTTTACCATTTTAATTTATGTCTGCTTTGTTAACCACATTCATCATATTATATTAACTTTATATTCTAATTCGGAAAAGACAAAGCATCAACAGATTCAGTGTTGCTTTCTAAGCAGAATATTTCTTGTTTACTGTTGTGTGCTTTTACATTACAGGCACAGCATCTGTAGCACTTGCTGGTCTGTTAGCAGCTCAAAGAGCTACTGGCAAACCCATCACTGAACACCGAGTGCTTTTCCTTGGAGCTGGAGAGGTAACTTGACACTTAATTCATTTAAAAATCATACTGCCCCTACTGACTAGAGTTCATTAGTTCAACATAATCCAAATAAACGATGTAATGGTTTAGGATTCTAAATAGTTTCCTTACAGGCTGCTCTTGGAATTGCCAACCTGATTGTAATGGCCATGATGGAGTCAGGGATGACTCAAGCAGAGGCCAGAGAAAAGATCTGGATGTATGATGCACACGGTTTACTCGTAAAGGTCAGTGTGTGTGTGTGTGAGACACAGGCTCACTGTGAAAACTCAAACTAATTAGACTGATAATTACTTCCTGTAACTGTAATTTCAGGGCAGAAAGCAAAAAGTGGACACCAACCAGGAAGCGTTTGTCCATGACGGCTCAGGGGACGTACAGAGCTTCTTAGACGCCGTCAACACCATCAAACCCACAGCTATCATTGGTGATCAATATCTTTTTAAAAATGTATTTTAGTTATATGTTTGTATTTTAGTAGGATTTAATTAACAAGTCTGTTAACATCTGTTTTGTTCTTCCAGGTGTTGCAGGAGCTGGACCTCTCTTTACTCATGATGTCATCAAGGCAATGGGCGAGCTAAACGAACGGCCGATTATCTTTGCTCTGAGTAACCCGACAAATAAGGCAGAGTGCACAGCGGAGGATGCCTACACACTAACTGATGTACTCAGTTGTCATCCTCCTGCTTTGTGACTAACTTTGAGTTTAAACAATTTAAACTCATGTTGATCATTTCTGTGTGTCGAAGGGTCGGTGTCTCTTTGCCAGCGGCAGTCCATTTGGTCCTGTTACTCTAAGTGACGGGCGGGTTTTTAAACCAGGACAAGGGAACAATGCCTACATCTTTCCAGGTAACATAAAAGGAATACACTTGTCAGCAAATTTTATGAACATACAAGCTAGATTGTCCAAATTTAACTTGCCAGGTGTTGGCACTATTCATGGACATCTGCAGAAATCTTTATTTCTTTGTGTTTCAGGTGTGGCTCTGGCTGTGATTCTGAGTGGAGTGAGACACATCAGTGACACTGTATTCTTAGAGGCTGCTAAGGTATCATTTAAATAATAAAAAATAAATAAATATACTCCAACTCATCCCACCTTTCTTTTTTTGCTACCTCAGTCTTGTGTGCTCTTCTTACTTTTCCTGAGCTACAGTTGAATTAACTGATCATGTTTACACGTGCTTTTTTAAATTTTTACTCCTTCTAGTCTCTTGCTGAGCAGCTGACAGATAAAGAACTTAAAGAAGGCAGACTCTATCCTCCCCTCTCCGACATCAGAGAGGTCTCTGTTCAGATTGCTGTCAAGGTAAGTCAACTAAAATTCTGTAGTTACAAGGTTTGAAAACTTTTACTGTTTTGTGTCACTGTGTTACTTTGTTTGTCAGTGCTGATGCTTTTCTCCTCCACTGCAGGTGATGCAGTATGTTTACGCTAAAGGCATGGCATTCCGCTATCCCGAGCCCCTGGACAAGAACGGTTTTGTACGTGCTACTGTGTGGAACACTAGCTATGAGTCCTTCCTGCCTGATACCTACGACTGGCCTGGGGTCAGCTTTAGTCCTAAAAAAGACTAGTGTACACCAGATCCTCACTGTGGCATTTATTTTAAAGTCTTTAGGGTCTGTCACCTAGAAGCACTCGTATTATATCTGTAGAAATTAGAGTGGAACATGACACATGAAAGGGAAGGCCAATTTATTGACAAATAGGTATTCTGTTTTCTGTTTTCTTTTTTTTTCTTTGAGAATGTAAACTCTCACAGAAGTAGAGGGCCACCTGGTGGTGAAATGGGCAATGTGGAAATTAGATTTTAGTGGTGAGACGATGTGATGGTTAGGCAAATAAAAGCTGCGGGGTTGAAATGATCTCAGATAGTTGAAACACCTCCATTAGAATGTGCTGTGTGTTGTAAGGACAGCTGTGCTTCTGCTTCAGGCTAAAATGCATTTTATTTCACACGACTGCCTATTGGATCATAGGTAGGCCTTGTTGACATCCAGTGGATTTCAGCTGATCTTAGAATGACTCATTTAATTAAATTGTTATTTTTTTGCATTCTTCATACCAAACTTTTATTACAAACTCCATTATACTCATCTAACTCATTTAGAGTTTGCTGAACCTGATGTAGATTATACTGTATAAATTTCCACATTGCCTTTTCTCACATCCTGGTTGTTGTTTGTTTCACTGTTCGGTGTAAAACATGAGACAGAGGAAAGTGTCAGACCTTGGCTGTTGTCTGCAAACTAGAGAAAAACATAGAGTAAGTGAGTGAGTCTACTAATATATTATTAGATTTGATAAAGGGAAATAGAATAAAATGTATTTTAAAAAATATTTAAGGTAACCAGCAGCCATACTTCAATGTACACTCCAGATATTTGTCAAATGCTCTTTTCATCTTATATTTATATCTGAAATAATTTGTAACAACACTCCTTTAGTTAAATATATAAGGAAATATATGTTCTATTAAACTTAGTTTTTAGTAGTACACAATATATTTACCTAAACTTTATGTAAATAATATACAATTGGGAAAAAATACATAAATGTTATTTTATTTAGTATTATTACATCTTGGAACATGTTGCACAAAAATTAATACAAAAAAAATAAAAAATACAAACTAGGCTTTTATTCAGTGTCCTAACACCCTGAAGCTAAACATCACTCTGCTTCTATTTAGAGAGAAATTCTACCTCACAGCTGCAAATAGCTGTGTTGGGGAAGGTCAAAGGCCTTTTGACCTTTTAAAGATGGTTTCCTGCTCACGCCCAGTGGGGAAACAAGGATTTTTGCTCATCCATATATCTGACAAGTTAGGTAAAATACACAGATTTAACTCTACACAGGCTACAAATGCACACAATCCTATATCGCTGATATGCACCTGTCAGTTGACCGCTGATGACTTGGTCTTTCATTTGTATACTCTCATGTCAGTGGCACTCGCAGCATTGTGCTTTAGTTATTACATATATGTGAAGATAAACCTCAGAGCATTAGATGAGGATCCTGATAATCCCTCCATCATTAAAGTAGCTGAAAATGTTTTGGTCTCTTCATGCTCTTTTGTGGAGACTTCACAACATGCTGCAGACTGCTGAGAAATACTCATCAGCTCTATGAAGAATGCTGTTTTTAAGTTATAAATATGCAGCTTTTTCTATGTTAAAGGAAAATCTTTCTATTCATATATGCTTTGTATTTTAATTTGTCATTTAAGAGAAAATAAAAGTTGGTTAAATATTAAAATCATGTGCCCATGTGGTTATTTATATTAGCATGACTGCAGTTGTCCTGTACTAATCTTTTTTTTATTATTTAATGACTTCTCATCAAAGTATGCCTTCATGTAATTTATTCCCCATTGAGCCGTTTCTTACTTTATTTTTGGTACCCTGTTCAATCAGAGAATATATTTGTGCTGCCTATTGGTTTTGTTGTCAAAAAATCTTTCTTCTTTGTGATGAATTTGTCAACACAATTGTTTTTCATGCTTTCAATATTGAGCAACAAAATCATTTTTGCCAAAAAATTACATTTTTCATAGTTTTCTTAAAACATTTTTATGAAAAATGCCTGAACCTGCAATAAATCAGGCCTGGTTTTTAGTTGTATTAATAAATAGTTTAATTTACACGAAATTATCAATTTTGTTTGTTTATAATATGGATAGTTTTTTAGTTGTATTCATCTTTTGAAGTTACGTCTCGTTTGTTACGTCATCAATATGAGACGCGTGTTCAGGAGGAGAACGGCTCCGGCCCGTGAAGTTTGTTTGAATCTCTTGTGGTTTTAATACTTTTTTGTAACATTGTGAGGATGTCCATGGATATAACGTTCCTCGGCACCGGTTCGGCTTACCCGTCTCCTCACCGCGGTGCCTCGGCTCTGGTTCTCCGGACGGACGGGGACTGCTGGCTGTTTGACTGCGGAGAGGGAACCCAGACCCAGCTGATGAAGAGCCAGCTCCGAGCCGGTGAGTGAGTGAGTCTGTCTGAAGATGGGTAAAAGTTTATACTTTGTTTAGTTTTCTTTTTCTTTCCCCTCCATAAATTGATATAACCCTAGAATTATTCTCGAGTGGTTGTTTTGACTACCTTTGAAGAATAAAGCATCTTTGTTTGGATTTTTGATTTCAAATCATATATTTAGTTAATTCAGACTATTGTATTATTCAAAATATTGTAATCACAGAACTTTAGACTTAACTAAAACTCTGTCACATTATTTACACTCAGATTTACGTTACAAGTCTCAAAGTAAAACGATAAATAGTATTAATTTTTTCCTCTTACAGCAAATCATTGATGACTGACTCAGAGAAAAACAGATTCATGTCCTTGTTTCAACCTGATTATTGCAATGTGCTCTATAGCTTCTGCTAACTCCATCTGCAAATATAATAAACCCTCTAAACCACTGAGATTGGAGACCTTCATATGAGAAGTTACTTTTCTAGATTAAATGTCTGTTTATTAAATGACTTAACTTTGTCACCTTTTCTCTCCACTTTTATTTTGTGTTTTTCATACAGGTCGCATTACCAAGGTTTTCATCTCCCACTTGCATGGAGATCACTTGTTCGGTTTGCCTGGTCTCCTTTGTACAGTGAGTCTCAACACCAATGCAGACCCCCAGCAGAAGCCAACCTGTGTGGACATCTATGGGCCCCGGGGCCTCAGGAAGTTTCTCAGGGTGACTCTTGGCCTCACGGGATCACAGCTGCTCTTCCCTTATGCAGGTAGGTAGTTCATGTGTATTTGCTGGGTGTAATTTTGGGGCTTTGAGCTCTAGAATGTACTTTGTTCTTCTGTGTGATGCTGTAGTTCATGAACTGGAGACCACACTGGACCAGAGTCCTGAAGAGGGACAGCTCAGCCTGGAGGTAGGTGGTTCATTTTGAGAAGATTACAGATTTAAACCAGTAAAGATTCAGTTTTTAACCTAATCAGCATCATTCTGAATCAACAAATCATGTAATCAACTTCACCCTTTAGCTAATTTTGGCCTTTTCGTCTTTAAAAAAGTGTATAATTCAATATTTATATATACCGGTATTACAATATTCTTCCAATATACCCCCTTGGTCTAGTAACAATTATTTTACAGGAGCATGTAGTTTTCTTCTTTTTTGCACTGTGTTTTGATTTTCCTCCAGTTCTAACACATGTTTGTGCTTCACAAGATGACAGCAGAGAGCGGCCCTCTCCATCCTCAGGAGCAGCCAGGCAGGACGATCTGTTTGGACATTTCCACGGACTCTTATCTGCTTTTTGAAGATAAGAAGTTTGTTGTCAAGGCCTTCAGGTTGTTTCACCGCATCCCTTCCTTTGGTTTTAGCATTCAGGAGCACGATCGACCTGGGAGACTGAAAACAGAACTACTGAAGGAACTAGGTAAAAAATATATATTTTAAGTAAGTTATATTGTTGCCTTTGCACAAAACAGAATTAAACTTGAACAACACATTCTGCTTCAGACAAAGCATGATAATAATAATTCATATGATCTGTCTCATTTTATTTACCACAGGCGTGAAACCTGGACCTCTCTACGGACGTCTCAAAGCTGGCGAGTCTGTAATCCTTGAAGGTGGTCGCTCGGTTCATCCCAGTGAGGTGTTGGAAGATGCTATTCCAGGGAGGAAAGTCTGTGTTTTTGGGGATTGCAGCTCAGTGCTTGGAGAAGGACCGCTGCAGTTGTGCAGCGGAGCGGACGTTCTGGTTCACGAGGCCACGCTGGGAAACGAGCACCGAGAGAAAGCGGTGGATCACGGACACAGCACGCCTGAGATGGCAGCTGCCGTGGCTCAGGCTTGCTGCGCACAACGTCTGGTCCTGTACCACTTCAGTCAGCGGTACAAACCTGGCTCCTTACAGAAGGAGGGCGATGAGGACAATGTGTTAGAGCTGAAGAGGCAAGCTGAAGATGTTTTACAGGACAGCAGTGTAGAGGTGATTCTGGCTGAAGACTTTATGACTTTATCCATCCCTCTCAGAAGACAAAGGTCATAAACTAACAGAATTAGAGGATGATGGTAAAAATGATCATGTCCAGGTGAACTTTTAAATTTGAGCACTCATTACTGTGGTGGCAAATTGGCTCACGATTCTTTCAGTAAAAGCTGCTTTTATAAGTAAATAATTTAAAATTTGGTAACGTGTCTTCACCTCAAGCCTATGAGCAGAAAGGGAGCTCATTTAGAAAAGCTATTTCTTCTTCAAGGCTAACGCACTGAACGTAAGAACAGGACACTAAGATGAAAAAGCAAAACGGGTAATGAACTAAGACTTCCTGACAAAAGATCAACTGGAAATACTTCCACTAAAAATTAGTAAAATATTACAGATTTCAACCCCAATTACTTTGTTTTGTAGTCCTATACTGTAATTAATGGGTTAATTTGTTTTTTTAATCTTCACTGTAATAAAATAAACATGCAGTTATGTCTGAACGGTTTCCAGAGCTTTATTTCTGGATCTGTACACAAGGTATTAAAGAACAACAGAAAATACAAAATAATGTTTAACAAAAGAAAAAAAAATGTTTATGTACAATTCTTATAAACAATAAAGATAGCTTCTCGAACATTTCTCATAGTGAAGGTTTTGATTGTCTATATTTCTGGATATACATTTTAAAGTTTTGTAGGTTTTTATTCACAAAGGGTGTTTGTTTTTCAAAGGACTCGAGTTTTTCTTTTTCAAAACCACAACTGCTATGTTTTTAAACTTCTAAACACAATACAAAATATAAAATAAAATTTGTTTAGTGCTTTCCTGCACACACACGTCTCATACCAGAGATATCAATAAAATATCACATTTTCGAGTTCACAGGGTGGTGAGAACCTACTTGTACTACTTAATGGCCTTTACATTCTGACAGTTTCTTAATCTTTGTACAAACCACAGGTGAAATAAATATCACTGCACTGCTAAAGCTAGAAGAGCTCAGAGGACCTACTGCATTATGCACATTGCATTATAAGAGAAACTAGCTCTCCACATACTTAGAGCAGCAGCCTTCCCTTCACCACCAAGACAAATATAGACAACATGTAAAACATTTTTTCCCCAACAAGGAAAGAAAGATGGGTCTTTTACAACATGGCTGCAAGCCTCAAATGCAAAATTGCAACATTGAATAATATCAATACGTGTTCAGGTAAAGCAGTTTTCAGTGGTACACTTGAGACGGGCGCAGCTGGCATGCGTGGTTTCAGCTCGTGTCCTGGTGTTCCGGGTATCATGACCCCAAAATCTAAATGAAATTTTAACAAGTCAAATGGTAAAATGCAAAACCCCAAAATGTCTGTACATATCTACAAATTATTGCCTTTCTGCCAAAGAATCAAATGAAAACCTTTGTATCAACACCAATTCACAAGTGTAAGAGGTCAGGTAATAAAATTTTTAAAGGCTATTTGCTAATTATTTACATGAAATGCAGAAGTGAATATCCTCTCTGTCGCTGGGCTTGTAAACTCAGTTACATGATCAACTTAATGATGCACACACATTATTGTAAAGTACTACATCTGTGGACACAAACGTGATGTACCCCTGAAACAAACTAAATACTCAAAGCACAATGCATAGATAATTTAAGTAAACACTACTACTGCATCCAATAAACCGACACTGATCCGCTCAACACTTTCCATTTATGGAATTCAGTCAAAAACTGCCTTTCTGCTACTAGATTCTCAAGAAACTGTCGACCAGATTACATAAAGGCATCTCGTCAGTACAGGCTAAGCAGAGGTTTAATAATACAAAATAAGAGAGGCTTTAAATAAATATACCACTAGGAAGTTTACTAAAAGCTTGCTAGTAGTCTTGGAAAAAAAACAAAAGGCTACTTGATTTAAGAACTTTTTTAACAATAACTAGGACAAACAGCGCCAAACCTGCCTAAGAGCAGCACAAGAGAGTAAACTCAAAGGATTAAATTAAGTCTTAAAGTAAATTCAATAAATACTAACTTTACTGTGTCAGTGTTTCAATGGCTATTAACCCAACCTAAATCTATGCACCAATATATTGCTGTTACAGTTTGCTCCTAGGAAGAGTTCAAAACCGAGAGAAAACAAAAACCAAGTGGCCTCCCGTTGTGTTATCTGCAGATTGGTTCACTACTTTTTTTAGAAGCATGATGAAAAAAATAATAAATCAAAGCCAAGAATTTGTTTAGCATGGAACTAAAATAAAATACAAAGATTTAAATCTTCCAGTTTAATTAATTTAAACTCAATACACACTAAGAACCAGCTTCTGTGGGAGAAAATACAAACAGCCTGTGCAGCTAAAGCCATGACACTTCCTGACCTTTGAACTAATAATGTCCATGCTAGTGTTGCACATACACTGTGTACCCAGGTATTTTACCATGGGCACCAGGCAACCTGGTAACTCAAAGTACCTGTAAACCAGACTTAACTTAAAAATATTAAACAAGTACCACGTCAGACAAAACACAGGCAACTTACTGCTAACACTAGAGGCAGAAAACAATTTGGCAGCTGAAAAGAATGGCAGGATAGTAAACCGTAGCTCTGAAAGTGTGTGTGTGTGTTTAAGGGAGGAAGATTCTCAACTCTCCTACTGCAGCTTCTGGGCCCCACTGTACAAGGACGTAAAAACGCGAACAAAAATAAAATAAATGGCTATATAAACTCTTGAGAGAAATCAAGATTTTAGTTCTATATGATAGACATCACTGATGTCATATTACACAAAAATGAAAACAAAAAAGTATATTCATATACATATATATAGCTATATATATATATATATATATAATAGAATTTAAACAAATCAGATATTCCAGTGAGATCAGTCTTATGTACAAGCAGAAAAAAGGTTTCAAAAGGGAAGAACGAAGGAAGACGGCGAGGAAGATCACTCTGACTGAAGTGCTGCAGTATGCTGCGTGTGGTGCCGCGCGTGTGCACTGAGAAACCCGTTGGGCTCGCCGCTGCCAGCTAAGCTCCCAAAGTCTGTGACTGACACGGCCATCTTGGCGCCAGTGATTCGGTGGTGATGTGTCGTTGTTCGCCGTGTTTCGAAGTCCACTCCGAGGTTAGCAACAGAAACATCACTGATAAAGGAGTCAGGCAGTGTCATCTTGAGTCTCTTGGAGGGCCGTTCGCAGTCCTTACTGACGCACACTCCTCCAAGCTGGCCCAGGTCCGAGTGGTAGAAGCCGGCGTCAAGCATGTTGAGGCAATCGGTGTCTGCACCGTTAGAAGGGAACCCTAGGGATTCGTCGTGGTTCAGGGATCCACGATGGAGGCTTTCCAGGGGAGGAAAGCTGTAGGAGTCTAAGCAACTCACCTCGGCAGGGGTGCATACTGTAGCTACAGTGTTGCTCAAAGCTGAAACGAGATAGAACTCAGTTAGAGCTAAATAGTAACTGTTATTGAAAGCATAAGTTGTGCATTACTAACATATTTTCTCTCACTGCAAAACAAAGTCTCATGCTAACCTGTGAGGTCGCTGGCAGTGATGGAGTTCAGCAGGCTGAGCTGCTGTTCTGTTGTGGTCTCCATCCTCCCTCCTCCACCTGCTCCTGAGCATACAGAGGAGGAGCTGTCCACCGCGAGTCCCTCTGCTTCATCCACCAGCCTGTCCATCAGGTCACTGCAAAAAAACGCATCGATGGGTTCGTTTATTTAACATCATGTCTAATATTTATTTTTACAGAGAAAATCATGAAACAAATGCACAAATTACAGTAAAACACTTACGTTACACCAGGATAACTGCTGTACTTTTTCTTGCCAAATCGAGTTTGCTGTACAAAGACGTCAAAGCGCTCAGACTTCTTCCACATGTAATAAAATGCTACGCATTCTGCTACTGTCCGTGTTGTGACCTGAGAGGACAAAAATGGTATCCAATAGATGTAAACATTATACTCTCATTCAGATATTTTCATACACATAGACATTGCTACAAAATCATTCATGTTACTCACTTTGTGTTTCTGAATGAGGTGAAAATTCTTGTCATACATCTGCAGAGCGTGTTCAAAGTTTTTGCATTCCTCTTCTGACCATGGAGGTGATTTTTCTAAAATAAAAACAAGAATTCACTTTTTACACAGAAATGAATAAGTCCAAAACAAAGGTTAGCCTATAAAGCCAATTCAACTGAATATGGTTAATCTTTACAAAAACTACAAATATCCATCTACATAAAGCTCAATGAAACAGCTGAATTCAATGCAACATTTCCTGTCTACAAAAATGAATAACTGACAAGCACAATAAAACAGACATTAAAAGATAAATATCTGAAGAGATTGTGTGACATGTAAGTTCATAAATATGTTAAAACAGTGCAGCAAACAACAATTTTGACCATAATCTGCCGTCAAGCATGAATCTGAATGATTTTGTGCAACGGTCAAAAATGTTTTTGGCTATAAACCCAGATGTGAAAAAAACAAAGATGATCTGAATTGTGATCTAATATACAACAAGCAAACATAAGTATATACGGTTTAGCATGGACACTAACATGAGCAAATAAAAACTGATTTGAGTAATCATCAGTATAAAATCCTGCCAAACATGACTGTTTGTGGAAATCTGTGTTTACCTTTTGAGGACTTTACATTGCTGCAGTATCGTTCTAGTGCTTCACGGGTGTTGTAGTTGAATTTTACAAGTTCATACAATGCCTAAATAAAAAAAATACATAAAAAGGACAAATATTTAGGCACATTAGAAACTATATTTTAAAGACATGACAAGAAACTCCTAAATAAATCCAATGACTTTGAATAAAGCGATATTACAAGAAGACATTCTCATACAACTAAAGATTAAAAAGTTATAAATTACCTGCTCGTTGTCTCGAACATGCACCCCTGCTTTGTCATATCCGGTCCTTTCATCTGTTGTCCGTGACAAAACTTCAGAGAGGAAACTCCTAACCTTGTTTTCTGACAAGACATCTGGGCTCCATAGTAACTCGTCGTCATCTTCATACACTGTTTGACGACGTGAATTAAACACTTGCATTATGTAGAGTTTATAAAATAGAGAACAGCAGCAACAGTAGAGAAAACACTACATAAGCAAACTGAAAACTAAAAAGGCAGCAGTCACCTTTTTCTCCATCTTTGTAGTGACAGATGGAAGAAGGAACCTCTGCTTGATACTCTGTTCCCACCATAATTTCCTATTTAAAAGTAAAAAATAAAATTAAAATAATTACACAATAAGTTTACTGCAAGGACTGAATAATGTTTGGTTTAGTGAAAAACATAAAACATCTCTATTCTTCTAAATAACAAAATGTATGAATTACTTTTCTGGAGTCCTCTGGGCTGGGGCCAAGTTCATCACACTCTGACTCTTTATCACCGTCAGAGATCGTATTAGCTGGAAAATAAAAATAATACAACTTATTACTTTCACATGGCACCTCCTGGCTACAAAGCCTCATGTTCAACTCTGCAAATATGTTAGTTTTGGTACCAACAGAGGTTTAACAATGTCATCTAAACCTCATGAAAAGCATGGCGGAAAAAGCATTTCCCCCCAATTAAACTGTTATTTAGGCATTTTTCCAAATTCTAATAAAAAAAGAATATTAAAAAAGGGAATACTTTTTTTTTTTCATTAGGAGGTTGCAATGTATTCCAAACAAATGAATTGTAATAGTCTGGTACAACACAAACTCAATGAAAATTAATAAAAACATTGTCATTTTAGAACTTGTAATCTTACATCGAAGTGTTCTTGGAAAGAAATCAGTGGCCTCATGGGAGGTAACTGAAGGGGTGAGGTCATCAGCTGAGGACTGAGTCTCTTCCTCATAATCCCCAGATAGCAGGTCTTTAGCTATTTCCTCCTGAAAAAAAAATCTATTTAACACTGTGGCAAACCAATGGGTATTAAAGTGTTTCATATCTGGACATGAATACATTTACTGATAACTACTAATTACATTCATTTAGCAATATCTACAAACAATCATGTTCTTACCTTATCCAATGTCATATCTGGCAACTCGTCAGTGAGGTCTCCAGAGGAACTGTCTATGCTGGAGCCCGCTGAGGCCTCGTAGCGATAGATAGCTAAAAGTTCCTCCAAAGGCATGTTCCCTTCCTAATCAAAACAATTGGGGAGAAAAAGCATTAAATCAAATTTTAGTATTATCTGAATTATGCTTTCACAAATGTTGGCCAATCAAGTTTGATTGGGACTGTTTTTCCGAATGATACAAAATCAATACAATAAGGGTCAATAGCTCTGATTCTTACAGTGCTAAAATTCTCTTTACATTATGTAAATCCTAATGTTTGACATATTTACAAATTTATTTGTTTACCTTCTCCAGATCTGCGAGTTCAGAACTAAAATTTGTTCCGCCTTCCAAAGACTCCTCTTCTTCCAGTGTCCGCTCATCATCATATTCATGAACTAACATTTCTGCAGTTGGGTCAAAATCATGGTCCTCCGACGATAAAGAGCCAACTGAATGGAAAAATAAAGAATGCATCAGTTGTATGGCTCACTAGTTTTTGTGTAAAGAAATTAACATTTCTATTTAATAAAACAAAAACAACTGGACACAGGATTATACTCTTTTTAATTCAAAGCTAGTAATGTTTTTACAATAATGCAAAAAAAAAAAAAAAAAAAAGCATCTGCCATTTTAGGCAAAATTATTTTTTAAAGACTACATATAGACACAAATGGCAAACATAACATTTTCTTACCTGGACTTGAACTTCCTAGAGAAGCCTGAAAATATGACAAGAGATGACAATATTACAGGGACAGTTAAAACAAAGGGGGGTAAAAGAAATTACTTAAACACTGCTTATAGGTTTATAAACCTGATCTAAAAATTTCAGTTAAAAACTGTCACCAATTAACAATTAGATATAAGAGTTTCCACAACTATACTGGACTTGAAATTAATGCGAATGTCTGTTTCACTTACAAAAAACCTTTGACCATACGTTTCATGAAATGATGCTTAACTGGTAACCAATCCCGTAAGTCTAATAGATAATTTCAGGTCAAATGCTCAAAAAACAAGAATAATTGCAGGCTACCAATGCTAAACGACTTAAAATAAATAAATAAAAATCCTCCAAGTCACAGAATCTGGCGTTAGAGCTAATGTTACCTTGGCATTTGATGCGCTACGAATTGAGTGAAACTGAGGACATTTCAGACTCGAAGAAGAAAATTTTTATGTTTTTCTTCACCGGTACAACCCAAATAAAACCACACTTGTACGTTGAGAGGAACGGTAACATTTGAGCAGTTTTGGCTCTTTGGACACTTTGTTAGCCAACAAGCTAACCCTAAAGCTTAACATTACCGCTGTGCATCGGCAAAATGTAAACATTAATTTCGCCTAGAACGCGCTGTAGTCGATGGAACAAGGATGTTCTTTTGAATCCATGTACCACTAATACAGCCCAATTGGACAAAATAAAATTCCATTCAATATAAATATGAAATAATCATTTATTTCCTTAAAGCAGCGAGCTAACGTTAAATTTACGTATCAATTTACACACAGCCGCTACGGTGAAGCAGCTGAGAGCGCAGAGAGGCCTCACAGTGAAGGATCAGCCCAGACATTCAAGCAAATTTTAAAGAATTAAAAATGACAATTGTTGCCACAAACACGCTGTACACACGGCAAAAACATTCCTTTCTTCAATCGATAATGTACAAATATAAAACAAAACACACAAACGTAAAAAATATCGATTAAAGAGCGATAGCTTCTCCCCTGTTTTCCCTCTTACCTCCGCCATATTGGTACCTTTAGCTAATGAGCTCGTTCTCGCGCAGTACCCGGATGAGAACTCTGAGCCAATCAGAAATCCAGGTGACGGCTGTAGTCGTGACACCAGTCAAACCAACCAGTGATCAGAATAACGGTAATAAATCATACATGGTACATCTACGAAGGGAAATTTAGATACAATAATTCTACAAACATGACACAAATCATTATCTTACCCAGAACATTACCAGTATTCATTTGTCGACGCTGGTAAAACCTCGCTTGCATGCAGTTTGCTAGAACATTCCTTGCATGGTTCCTGAACACAGCAGCTGATTTCCTGTTCTCCCTGGAGATGAAGGCTTGTCAACTGTGTCGTCCCATATTTGAATGGCCGTTCATTTTGCTGTCATTTTTTCCTCATATGACTAAAGCAATACACGAATGAATAGACGAATGAACAAATAAATAAAATAAGCCTAGTTCACCCAATTCAAATATATTTTGGTCTAATTAAGAGCAATTTTATTTCCCCCAAGTTTATTTTATGGCTACTAATAGGGTCTGGTCACACTAATGGGTTAAACAAGAAGGTACAAGCAGAAACCAAGGAGTAACATTGACTGTACAGAATTTCTTTTTGCATAACCTATACTAACTTGTAAATGTCCTTCAATATCCATTGTTATAATAGATTTTTTAAAAAGAAAACAGGTACTTTCTTACATATTATAAACAAAATTATAACACATTAATAGTTGTGTGCTTTTTGCAGAAATATGCTAACAAACCAAGTTGTTGTCATTTTTCTATATGAACTGAAATAAATTGTGTCTTTGCAGCAGACTGATAATACCACACTAAAGCACTTCAAAATCAGATTTGTGTTAGACACATCAACACTAGTTCATATATTTAGTTAGGTGACAATTCATGTTTGAATGTTTGCTTAAAGAAAAAAAGGTAATACACATATTTTTCTTATAATAAATGTTTACTGCTGTTAGTGTGAAGCTGAAAAACTGTTTGAAATTGATTTCAGTAAGATAAGATAAGAAAATAATTATTTATTATCATTATGCATACACATAACAAAATTTTGGTTGGTAGCTCTCAGCTTGAAAGGCTAAAAACAAAGTAAAGACATGATACTAAAGAATAAAACAACCATCACGTTCTGAGAGTCCATGCCCACAAGAATAGAAATATCATGCATAAAAGCAGGAGCAGAAATTATTTTATATATATATATATATATATATATATATATATATATATATATATATATATATATATAAAATGTAAAAACACTGATTGCACTGAGGGACATTCATTGAAATGACTGGTGTATTGATCAATAATAGTATTGAACTTCTTAGTATTGCACAGGGAGGATACGGTGTAAACAGGTAAACAGGAACAATAGCAGCTACCTATAATATAGCTACCTAAAGAAACAAACAAAAAGTAAGCAGAGGTAATAATATTAAATGAAAGATAAAAAAGAAACAATTCTCAATACTGACCAGAGATGTGAAGAAATCCAAACTTATTTAATTTCACCCCCTCTCCACAAAATATAAAACACAATCTAGCTTCCTCCTATTATTTAAACACACTTGATTTACAAATCATAATTATAAATAACTAAGGGTTCACACTGAGTTGGGGAAAAAGCATTCAGATATTGTGCTCCTTATTCATGGAATCAGCTCCAAAACCAACTGAATCTGAAGGAACTCATCTCAGTGAATGAGTTTAAACAGCTACTCAGACGTCTGGATGTAATCTATGATTTCTGTTATTGACTCTGCTGTTTAATGCTTATCTTATTGTCCTTTTGTTTTCTATGCTGTGGAAAGTGTTCTGTATGTGTGTTGATCATTGTTGCTGGTTGAGCTGCTGCCTGTCTTGGCCAGGACACTCTTATAAATTAGATTTTTAATCTCAAGGGTATTTCCTGGTTAAATAAAGGTTAAATAAATTTTAAAAGTGCATATTATCAGAGAACACACAGTCAGAAATCCTTATCTACATTCTCTGGGAAAATTATTCTTTATTTGTTTTTATGAATTGATTTGTATTCAAATATTTGTTGTGCTACACTTGCAGATTAACACCGTTATATGTTTAAACCTCTCCTTGTAATGTGCATCCTCTACATTTTATAGTTAAATAATGGCCTCCTATTTAGCTGAAAACCTGTTGAATACTTTCTGGTTGTAAGACTAATGTATGAAATTAGTACTTTGATTTATTGTTGAGGCTGCATGGTGGCGCAGTTGGTTAGCACTGTTGCCTCGCAGCAAGGAGGTCGTGGGTTCGCGTCCCGGCTCTGCGGCCTCTCTGCGTGGAGTTTGCATGTTCTCCCCGTGCGTGCGTGGGTTTCCTCCGGGTACTCCGGTTTCCTCCCACAGTCCAAAGACATGACTGTCAGGCTAATTGGGCTGGTAAATTGTCCTTAGGTGTGAGTGGGTGTGTGGTTGTTTGTCTCATTCGTCTCTGTGTGGCCCTGCGATGGACTGGCGACCCGTCCAGGGTGTCTCCCGCCTCTCGCCCCTTGACCGCTGGAGATAGGCACCAGCTGCCCCGCGACCCTCTGTGGAGGATTAAGCGGCTACAGAAAATGGATGGATGGATGGATTTATTGTTGAAGGAATTCAAAGAAAACGTCAGATAAGGATATAATATTCTGCATTTGTGTGGTGCTTTATCAAGTCCAGGGACTCTAAAGTGCTTGACACTACATTCAGTCATTCACCTATTCATACACTCACATGCTGATAGCAGTAAGCTACATAGTAACCACAGCTGCCCTGTGGCAGACAGACTGAGGTGAGGCTGCCATGCAGGCGCCACCGGACTCTCCGACCACCACCAGCAGGCAAGGTGGGTGAAGTGACTTGTTCAAGGACACAATGATGACAAAGTGACCTGGCATTAGCTGGGATCGAACAAAAACCTTCTGATTGCCAGACAACCACCTACTCAGCTATACTGCTGCCACAGATTTATCTGTCCTTTTTCTTAATCAAAATGCTTTCTGATATACAGACCAGCAGGGGGCAAAAGAACTCCATGAATTAGAACACAGTCACATCACAGAAAATTGCAAATTATCAGTTGTGGTCAACTAAAGACATTAGATGATTCACTTTAAGTCTCATTTATTCATTTTTTTGTTTATTTCAAACATCTGTACAGTTTTTAACTGTTTGACCCATTTATATACATCACTTACAACACAGTGATAATAGTAATCATTACACCCTCAGTGATTTCAGACAAAAAACTAAACATCATCATTTTTTTCAAGACAAAATAATCAAGGTGACATACCTTTTATTATCCTAATGGTCCTTTTTTTTTGGCATTATATTTATTTATTGTAAATTACTTTTGTACAGTAGGCTACATGTTTCCCCACACCTCTACGCAATACTCAGACCACAGGATAAAACCAGTGGACACAGGAAACAAAGACTGGGGAAAGTTATGACACCAGCTGGAATCTATCAGCAATTAGAAAGAAATTCTGCCACTTAGTTCAAATCAATATCAGCTGCTTCAATTTCAATTGATTGCCTATAAAAGGTGTCACACAAGCGATACCTCATGATGGGTAAAACCAAAAAGCATCAAACCACCATAAATGAGACAAGACTGTGAACTACTGGGAGAACAGTCTAAATAAGAGAATACACACTATGTTTGGAAGTCAAAAGTGAAGTTTGGAGGAGAGAACATCATGGTGTGGGGCTGTTTTTTTTAGTATACATCACTGGCGTGCTTCATATAATCAAAGGGAGGATTCATTCCTGACATTCCTGATAAAAATCTGTTGCTCTTTTCTGATTTAGATACTGTGAAGGTGGATGTTTCACCAAGAAAAATAACCCCAAAACACAGCCAAGGAAACTCAGCTGGTTTCCGAGAAAGAAAATAAAGCTGCTAGAATGACCCGGCCTATCACCTGACCTGAATCCTATAGAAAATCTACGAAGAATACTAGAAGTCAGAGTTCATTAGAGGAGCCTGAGGACGACTGTGGTATAGAACGAGAAAATATCACACCTGAGCAACGCATGAGACCAGTTTCTCCTACAGGAGGTTGAAGCTGTCCTCATAATACATTTCAGTATATTTCAATACTTTTTCTGTACGTCATTCCATTTAATTACACATAACTTATGGACATTTGACATCTAGTGAGAATTTAATGTCAAAAAGCACCTTTAGAAATATATTTACTCAGAAAATAGTTGACATGTTCAATACTTATTTTACCTGCTGTAAAGTTATTTTACATTGAGATTTATTTTCAAATGTATTTAAGACAAAAAAACAAACAAACAGCTGACTCCTGAGGGGTATGATACATCATTCGCCAAACATTTGTGAACTTCCAAGTTATTGTTTAAACTTTTAGTCTAATTTATTTGGTTGGTTTCATTTTGTCATTCTTGATATGTATTTATAGTTTTTACAGAAAAGAAATGCCTTTAAGTCAGAAGAACAGAAACCCTGGTGTAGGATAAGCAGCGTAGGCTGCGTTAGAGGACTCTCTATGAGTCATTTCAGCCAGTTCAGAGGCACATTACTCCACAGGCAGCTGAACAAACCTCAACCAAATTATAGATTTAATACTCAGCTTTTTAGCTGTAATCAGCCTGTAGGACAACAGAATATGGCATTAATCAACAACAGTAGTATTATGGTTGTGCTGCATTGATGTGAAGGTTTGCTCTCTTTTTTCATTTGTTTCACAAAAGTAAAAGTAATAAAGTCAAATAAATTCTTCTTCTCGATTCTTCCTTAATAGCATGTGGCATATTTATAATTCATCATTCAAAAACGCTTTCAATGCCCACTTTTACACAGGCAGGAAAATGTGGGCCCTTATACCGAATGAGAGAAACTGTCAGGTCAACAAGTTATCCTCTGACGTAGGTTGCAGAGAGGAGAGTTACAAAGGGTCACAATCCATTGTTATGGTGCAAAACGGAAGCTGCTGATTAACACTGGCCCACACCTACACTGCTTTGCATCTACCCACTCAGCTGCTGCACTATACAATGCATTGTAATTCTAATAACTTAATAATGATCAATTATTTTTTTTCAGGCTAAATGGACACATCCGCTGAATGTTAATGGAGCATCATTTCATGGAAGACTTCCCTGGGAGGAAGTCACACTGGGTGAACCGTAATGAAGGCAAGGCTGTCAAAATGAAGAGATAATTGGGATGATGTGAAACTATTTTAGGTTAAAGAATATTTACTTTTTAACTGGAAAGGATTTTCTATAATGTTAAACTTAAAGAATATTAAGTAAAGGACATTAACATGTATATATTGAACAGGTTTAATAATATTCTGGATGTGTCTGATTAGAAAGCACAATGAAGAAAGATAAACTAGCGAATGCAACTGAATACCTTCTAAATGTTTAAATCAAAGCAGTACTGCAACACAAAATTCCAAGTACACGAACATTTCAGTGCTCCTAGGAAAAGTGCACTCCACTAGGAGGCAGTGCGTGAAAGCGTTGGTTTGCTCATGACTCAGCTCTTGCATTATCCATCTCCTCTGTGTTTTCAAACAGCATCCCCAGGCCACACCAGGGAACACCGAGTTCATGTTATTGTCGATTATTCCTGTGTGAATCAGGGAAAACTCCAAGCTGTGCGATGACACAAGTTTGTGTATTTCCAAGTCCATTATTTAAACCCCAGATAAACAGCCGACAGCTGCAGAGCAGTTCCTGCAGCGTCAACAAACCTTTCTGGAGGACTTTGTCATTTTAAAGTTTAGATTATTTATCTGAAGTACAAACAAGCTGGTGTGTTTTCTTTTGAAGAATACAATTTCTAAGAAATCCTGGACAAGTCAGTGGACACATCTGTATTCATATAACACAGAATTGGAAATAGATGGATGTAAACAGTTTATAAAGACAGAAAACTTTGCTGAGAAAGTGACCTTTACTTGTGTAAGTCAAGTTGGTGACTGTTGATGACTAAGAAGCTATTTTAATAAATGTAGATTCCTCGAAATACTTAGAAATTGTTATAATAAATGATTTCTAATAATAAAGTCTTATGATTTTACATGACAATTAAGATTATTTGGAAAAGTTTTACTTTTAGAAAACTTTTTGACAAAAGAAAAGTTAACCATATTTAAATGTCAGGCCTCTGCAGCTCTGTGCATTACATCATTTTAATCAGAAAATGTATAAATCCCATAATAATCACAGGGGGAGAAAGAGAATATATTGACAAGCACAAACATTGTGCTTTGCATCTTTGTATTTTTTCTTTTTCTTGATGGCAAAAATGGATCTGGGGCTGAAATAATTAAAGTATCCGTCTCTCTAGCACTTGAGATCATTTCCCCTCCCTTTTCTTACAAAAAGGTAGAAAAGTGGGTTATTTTGTGCACAAAAAATAAAAAATAGTGAGTTTCTAAAAGATGAAATTGTCTCATTCCTAATGCACTCATTCAGTCACTGAAGAGGTTTTTTTTTTTTTTTGTCCCCTTGTATGTCAAGAGTGCATTAGTGGGTATATGCACTGAGACTATTAGTGTTACAGCTGCAGTGGAAGTGTGGTTTTGTGTGATTCTAAGGGGAAAAGATTCTGAAGTACTTTAAAAAGCACATCTTAACAAATGAGACTGCAGTATTTATTACAGGTCTCCTGTGGACAAATTGTGTCCACTACTGAGGATAAGGTCATCTCAGCTGAATCAGACCAAATCAAAGAAACCCTGCATGTTATTTATCATAAGAAGATGTTTATCTCATTTTCAGTCTAATTTCTTGAATTTTCATCTCCTTTTGCTCAGAGATGGGTCGTCGAAGGCAGATAAATTATTTTCTCAAGGGAATTAGTTATTATTATTATTTAGTGTCACGTTGGGTTATTTTGTATTTATCCATTGTTTTTTCAGTGTTTTAAACAAATATTTGTCATATTTTATGTATTTTGCCTGATTTGGATTGTTTAATCCTATACTGCAAAGTATATCATACTTGGTACACCAATTTTGAGGTTAAGACATCTGCCAAAACTGTGACTGAAATTCATGACTTCTGTCCTCTGGTGGACAATCCTAGTACTGCACGTGGCACATGTATTGTTACCTAATCACACAGTAAAATGATACAAAATTACTGATAGTTATATTAACGTTATCCAACACATATTTATTCAAACAAACAAAAACAACAAAAAATACTTTTCTGTTTACTATGTAATGCATCAGACACTGAAGGATCAATCTCTCATTGACAGTTTATTTTTTTTTATAATTTTTTTACAAACTTTACTTATTTTGTTGTGTTTGTTAAATATTACATCTCATTTTGTCAGTAAACACCTCCATTGTCATTTTTTACTGTCATAGTCATATTACATACCCTAAATAATTAATATTTATGTGTTTTGTGGATAATATTCCTTTTCAAAGTTCATTCAAGATACTATGAATCTTAATAATAAATGAAATTGCATATGCCCATAAATGCAACTTTTGCAGACTTATTAAAAATAATGACAAGCTATAGTGTGACAGTATTTGCACACTTGCAAGAATATTCCCATAAATTGAGCCATGCACAGCAATATATCCCCTTATTATTATTGAGGTGGTGTGTAGCTCAGTTGGTAGAGTGGCCAGTCTGGCAACTAGAGGGTCGCCGGTTCAATCCCAGCTCTGGCTGGGCAACCTTGTCGTTGTGTCCTTGGGCAAGACACTTCACCCACCTTGCCTACTGGTGGTGGACAGAGGAACATGGTGGTTGCAGTGCATGGCATCCCCACCTCCATCAGCGTGCTTCAGGGCAGCTGTGTACAGTGTAGTTTATCACCACCAGTGTGTGAATGCATGTGTGCATGGGTGAATGACTGTTGTGTTGTACAGCACTTTGGGGAGTGCAGAACACACTAGAAAGTGCTCTATAAATACAGACCATTTACCATTTTATTACCTGGTATTTGTGTCTATTGCTGAATATTTAGTCCTTTTTTCTACATCATTAGCTGTTACCTCCTTAATTGTTACAGTTAATTCAGCCTCTTTCCAGAATGTGTATAATGGTATATTTGACAGCACTACTGAACAATTATTGCACGCAACATTTACTCTGTTGTACCTCAAGTTAAATTATTTTCATATTCTAAGAGTG
The DNA here is from genome assembly GCA_006937965.1 of Callopanchax toddi. Classification (NCBI taxonomy): domain Eukaryota; kingdom Metazoa; phylum Chordata; class Actinopteri; order Cyprinodontiformes; family Nothobranchiidae; genus Callopanchax; species Callopanchax toddi. The sequence continues at coordinate 756,371 of SSNR01000106.1, read as the reverse complement.
ACTGAGTTTTTTCAGGATAGAAGGTGAAAAGTAAAATCATGGGTTAAATACTGAGTGAACAGCAACCTCCAGAGAGCAGATGCTTGTGACAGTTTTGCTTTTATTATTATTTAAGTCTGTAAACCACAGACAGTTTGAGGACATCAGGATGTTTCATTCCCTGCTAAGTGTACTGACCCATACGATAGAATGATTGAGAGAGATTTCATTAAATCAGCTCTTTCAGCACACATCACCTTTTGTTTAATTCAACCTTTGGGAGCTGGTGCATGAACTTCACTGATCTGTGGGGCGTCTGTTATGTCTCCTCAGCTGATGCTGAGGTTACGGATTTTGAGGCATGCATCAACCAGGAGTCTGGGAATTAGCAGTGATAAGCCCCTAGCTGAGTTCTGCAGCACCGCGCAGCTGAGTCCATTTTTCACAGCTGGTTTTATGCAACACGTGTTAAATTCAATTCTTATTTATTTATTCAGCAACCGGCTCACAAATAATGTTGCCTCAAGGCACTTTAATAAAAGACACAGATATTTCAAGTTAGCAAGCACTCTGCAACTGTGGGAAGGAAAAAAAGATCTTTAACAGGAAGGCAGCTCCTACAGAATTAGACTCAGGGAAGATGTTTGAGAGACAAAGAACCAAAGAGACATTCACTCAGGCATGTTCAAAGTTTAGCCCCCAACTGCATTTTAAGAATGGCAGAATTTTGTCCTCCAGCAGGTTGTTTTATGTTTTAAAAGTTTAGGTCCAGTCCATAGTATTTCTTATTATCAAGTATGTTTTCTTTAAATTTAATTTTGGAAATAGAACCACAAACCCTCAATGACTTTCACTAAAAAGCAGACCTGTGGGCACCATTCATAAAACTTGACCAAATCCTTCAGCATGACTGAAGAAAGAGTGACCCAGATCCTGTTCTTGTTGCTGATGTCAGACTTCAATTTATTTTCAAGACCAAGTATCTAGAAAACCATCAACCCATCAAATCCAGCAAATTGGACACTTTTCTTGATTAAAACAAACATATGAGGGCTTTATGTGTCTTATCAGATTTACAGATATTTTTCTACAAAAATGAACATTAATTAATCCAAAATAAAATATTTTTTGCATTTCGGTAAATAAGAAAATCACATTTTTGTGACGTGCAAATAATTTCTACTTGATGATTTTGGTCATCCTCTTGCAAAGTTTGAACAATTCTGGGTGAACTCCAACCAGCTGCACTTACTGGGTTTGTTTGTGCGAACATATAATTTGTGCTGTTTGATTTTTTTAAATTTAATGCAAAGAAGGTACAGATAGCGTGGGAAATAAAGGCACAATTTGAATTTGCTCTGCACAACTTTTCTGAATTTTCCTGAGTCGGACGGTCAGAATCCCAAATGAAATAGCTCTAGAGATTATCTGCAGTTTGTGAAAAAAGTACAAACTAAAAGTTAATGATTAAAAAAACAACAACAAATGCATGTAGAGAGGAAGAGATTTGGACCTATTGCATCTGAGTTAATGAAGCAAACCTTTGAACTTTGTTAAAAAGGAACATCTTTAGAATTTAAGCTTAAGAGACAGGCTGACCCAAACGGAAAGCTGATTCCACAGAAATACCCCTAATAGAATTGGGCTCTTCCTCCCATTCCACTTTCATGAGGTTTAGGAAAAAAGAACTGTGTGTCCAAGACAAGATGTGCCTTTAGATGTAGGGGCTTTATTTGTAAAGAGTATCCTTCCCTATTCTGTATTTATCAGTTTAAATTCAAAGTAAAACACTCCAAAAACATTTTCCTCTAAAATCCTGGCAGGTTGGCTTGGTGCTCTGATCCTTTTTGTAAATATTTGCAAGACTTCATGGCAGCGTAACAGTGAGTGGGCAATGCATTTCCTTTCTCTGTGTAGTCAGACGTAGTATCTGCTTGTGTAGGTGTTTCTATGTATATATAAATTCAGAACCTGCGTCACACTGTGCTCTCACGTTTCGCACAAGACTGCTTCTTGAATGAAACATTCATACGGCAGCTGTGGAAATGCCCATGTTTGGAAAGATGACGCTGTAATGCACAGACAGCGTTACTGCAGACTTTATGATCCCCTGAAAAAGTAAATAATGTGAAAAGTGTAAGTTGTGTTTAAATTTCTCTATTAAATCAGTCAAAAGGGGGTATTTAGATCCAGAGATGTAAGTTTTGCTTCCAGTAAATCAAATCGTGTTTCTTTTCATCACATCAGTGCTCCCTTTTGACAGTATTCCTTCAGATGAGTCTGTTAATTTGTTGGCGTGTTGCTGAGAAATTTCTCCCCCCATGACAGTTCAAAGAAGCACTTGTCACGGCAGTAATGGCTGAAGGTCTTTAACGGTTTGGGCAGGATGCTGAGCTCTAAAGATCTTTTGATTTGAGTCTTGTGAAGAATATGCAAAGTGATGAGCAATGCACCAAATGTGAAGGGAAGAGGAAACAGCTGTGTTGTCATGGATAAGAGGCTCCTCATGACGAGACATGTGGGTGATTCTGTCTCCATGGCAACCTAAGATTCTACCACAGGAACAGTTTGTGTTGGGAACAGAGGATGCAGAGAGTGAAAAAACTTGGTGTTTTTTTCCCCTCCTTTTTTAATGTTCTGTTTAGTACAAATTAATTCAAATCCCATACATCCACCTCCCATTCTTGCAAAGGCATTCACAGTTGCCAAAAAACAAAAGGGGAGCGATCGCTCTCAGCCACCCACACACTGGCTTCCAAAAGCTATTAAAGAAAAGCGATTTCTTACAATGGTTACAAGGAAAAAATGAGACAGTCGTGTTTTACTCAGGGACACTGTCACTCGTGATTGAGATGACAAGTGAAAATGCTTGAATTACTTTAGACTGAAGCCACTGAATTCAGGTGTTACACATTTTTCTTCACTTTTATACTCTTCACAACCCCAGACGAAGCATATACGTAGTATGTCTAGATTTTAGATTTAAGTCACAAGAGCACATGCAAAAATGCTTATGACTCAGTTTGAAAACTGCTAACATGTTGTAGATTTTTTTAGTACCTAAAACCTTTAAAATTCACTTTCTTCAAGCTGAGGTTGAAAAAACTATATGGGAACTCATTCCAGCACAATAATGAGTTCTGGCTGCAGCCATACATTTTACTGAGCATCCTTTGGCAGCAACAACTACAATCAAATGTTTGTTATAAGTGGTAATGAGTTATTCCTGTCACTGTGAAGGATCTTCTTTACAGAGGGTTTGTCAGCATTAACCACTTGTTAAAGGTCAAAGGTCAGATTTTATCCTTCAGGATTTTCTGAGAGCATAATTTATGGTTACAGCAGGGGTCCTGAGCAGCAAAGCAGCCCCAATATCACACTTACACCAACACATTTGATCAATGATATGATCAGAGGTGCACGTCATTTTATGATTGAGGTACTCAAGGAAGTACCTGGCGCTGATGCTTGGTGCACTCCTCCTTGCCGTGAGTTTGCCTCGGGGGGGCAGTGGTGGTGCTGTGGTGCAGCACATGCATCAACAAGTTTCTGTGTCCATATGAGCGCTCCTTCGCATCGCCCCACAGCAGGATGTGAAGTTCGTCAGTGTGTGATCGCGGGATGTGCAATCAGTACCGTTGTAGCACCAGTCCACAAAAGATCCTTTGGGCAGAGGGATCTAGTTTGCATGCATGATATGTGGTGTGCATGTGGACTGGTGTCCCAGTTATGTGCACTCCTGGATATGATGTTCTTTTTCTGAAATACAGTGTTGGTGTTACTGTGATGGGACACATCCTCCAGAATCTTCCATTTTTATCTTATCAGTACAAAGAATATTTTTATCAACGTCCTAGGGATCATCAAGAGATTTTTTGACAAATGTGTGATATGTGAGAGGGAACAAGGTGTTGCAGATATTTGACCACTTTTTAAAAATAAAGTGACAGTTTAAGTAAAGCATCAAAAAGGGAAAAAAGTCTGAATGCTTTTAAATGATTTTTTATGCTAATTTCAGAATGTCTTCATTCTTTAGAGCTCATCGAAATGGGAAAAATCTTTTAGATTTTACAAAAAAGGTTCAGTTTTACAAGATTATTGTTTTTTTATGTTGTGCATAATGTTCAGTGTGTGTCCATCCTCTGAGCTTTTTTAATCAGGATTTATCACACGTCTATATTTGCAGGCATTATCAGCGGAGTGTAGGTGTTTAGACTGGAAAAGGAGAAAAGCAAACAGAACTCTCTGGTGGAGCGTTTAGTTCTGCATTACATAATAGCTCTCTATTTCACACTGTGTAACTGTTATTTGGCTTATCTATTGTCCAACATCTTTTCCTCTACTCCCTCTTAATGCAGAACTGGAAATTAATAGGTCCAATAAGGCTCCAGACAAGTTTCCAGTGGTGGTTTATGTAAATGAATAGGAGCTTGTGGTCAGTGTAATGTGGATGAGAGGAAAGGTATTCCTTTATTCATAAAAATATACAAAACAGGCGGAAGGCAGATCCTAAATATAGCTCCTGCAACATCCTGAAAACAAAACCACAGCTGTAAACTTCATCCGAGGAGCTATTCTGATCAGTCAGAAACGTGAGAATGCTCATGACAACAGTCTCTTTGGCAGAGAGCCACAATTCTATGACACAATGTTGCGGTGAGAAACGTAAACTTAAAAAAAATGTTCACAATGGTTTTCATCTCCAAGAATATATGGATCTTGTGTATTTCACAAAGCTTTAAAGAAAATTTTCTAAATTATTAAGTTAAACCTTTTTATACAGGAACTATTATTTCCTGCAAATGTTTTCAATTTAAAAGAAAAAAACTTTATTGATGCAGAAATATTTTGCCTATAATAAACAGTTCCTCATTAAATATGGCTGACTCTGAGGTCTACCTTAAGGCCAAAGCAGAGAAGGTGTTTCAGCATGTGGGTCTGAAGTCATAACGGGACGTGCTCAGCTCACCTCTCAGCTTTTTGATTCACAAGCCCGTCGCCCCCTGACCTGGGTGGTGGCTGACTTTCACAGCATTGTTCCAGGCCTCCCGCACTCCACCATTTTGTTTCCTGTGCAGGTCAGGAAGTCCTGCCTGCAGCTGTTCCCAGGACTGTGAACTAAAGTGCTTTTACAGCCTCAAACACACACACACACACACACACACACACACACACACACACACACACACACACACACACACACACACACACACACACACACACACACACACACACACACACACTAAACGCATCCTCTTCCTTTGTGAGTCAGGATGCCCTTCTCTGATGTGAAGATGACCCCCAAGGATGATGGGAAGAGGCCCAAACTTTTCATTTCAAGACAAAACTTGTGCATTTGCGTCAGCTTGACGTGTGCAAAATAATACCAAAGGGAAGTTGCAACATGCAGGAAATTTTGTGCGAATTCAAACATTAATATTTATACAACTTTTTTCGATTTTGGTTGCACCGAATCCAAATTTATGTCCTCAATAATTGCATGTGTTTGTACTTAATACAATCCATACCAAAACAAGAATGACCTTGCCCTTAATGGGAAACCGATGCACTCTGAGGAAACGTATCAATAAGTCTGCTGTGTATTTACGGGGAAAGTCATTTAAGAATTTGGAGGTGAAACTTTAAAATCAATACAGATTCTAACAGGGAGCCAGAGAGGAAACTAATCTCTAGCGATGAGTTTTGCTGCAGCAACCAGAAGTGAGAGAGGCTCCGATACCTGCACGAAAGACCTACATTTATATTAAAATTCACAGTTTGAGTCAGATGCAGGTGAAAACATGTCATTTTTATTTTCACCAACGTAACCAGTGCAATAAATAATAAATATGAAAAAGCTGCAGGAGCTCGCAGGAACAAGGCAGTTTTTAACTGTCAGGACCTGCTTCACCACACGTCACAAGTGGCTGCAGTCCATCTGTGAAACCACTGGGTGGGAGGCAGGAAAACACCCTACATGCTGGTAATGCGTCAGATTAAATAAAACACTCATTTACCTGAGGGGACGTCAGACAGCAGTCCATCTGATCTGATGTGTGGGAAGAGAATGAAACATTTAGAGAAAACCCATGAGCTTTCTGATTGTTTTTTTATACAAACAAGAGTTCTTAAAACATTCTAATGACATGCTACATGTATGATCACCAAAAGCGTGAAAAAAGCTGCAGAAAATACATGATCAGTTTTTTAATTGATGTATATTGCAAAATGTATACCTATGCATCTATTTGTAGAAACTGATCATTTATTTGTGGAGCAGAAGTTTAGATGAAACTTTCACTCTGCCTATAAATTTCTTTGAAAACTAAAAAGATATGAAGAGCCAATTAAATATAAACTATCACGACATGGAAAAAAACCCCAAGATCTCTGTTTAACTAAAGAAATGACTGCTGAGATTACGTAATCTTGCTGATGAACACAATGGTCCAGTACATTTTTCAAATTAACCAGCCCGCACTGGAAATACTAAATAAAGACAGACCAACATGACTAATCTTATTAAAAGACTCCTAAAGTGCTCTTCATTTTTCAGTTTCTAAGTAAAAGCATGTCTTGAAGTATTTATTACTCACTGCCTCTAAATAGTCACTCAGAGAACTTTAAGATAGATTTTTAAAGATTGTCAGGTTTTGGCTGACCCTAAGAATGTAAATAAATCTCTCACATTCTGTAATTAATTAGACTTCCTGCCCACATCCTTTGTTTTACCCCATGAGAAGCTGGTTTCCTCCTGAAAAGCATCCATATGTTTCCTTAAATGAAGGATGCCTCTCACCTCCGTCTAACTCATGGTTCCACCCTTTCCTTTCTTCAGACCTTTGGCTTTAACAAGCTCAGCAGCAAAATCCGGATTGGGCGTGAAGTCTTCACACATTAAGCCTTGATCCCATCTGGTGTTCAAAGGGTCATATGATCTTTAAGGGTGTGTGCATGTACATTTTTCATGCATGGGTACTTTGTGTACAGGAAGCTAAAAAAGTAATTGTTTAAAGATGCAAATTTAGTCAAAATCTCAATGAAAAAACCAACTATCACATTATTATTTAGTCTGCAAACAGAAAACCAATCCGACTTCACAATGCAGACAATTCATGTGAAGTATAATTTATTATGAGGACAATGTGGGGGAGTTTTCTTTATAATAGTCTCTAAAGATGGCTGGATGGGCCTCATAGTTGCAATAACAGCAGTTGAGAATGGGGGGCACCGCCTGCCCACACAGGCCATCTACTGTATATCTGCAGTTCTGATTGTGACTCACTGAGTTTAAAAGGAATGGCTCTCTGACTAAGGTGAGAGAGGAGGAGGAGGAGTGTGAAATGTTGCTGGGATCAGGCGAAGCGAGAAGAGGATACGTTTCTCTGGACCGAGGAAGCTGAGTGAGTCATTACTGGGATTCCATGAGCGAACGCAGCAGCGACACCTCCCCCTCAACAGCTCAGGAGGAAGCCTCACCCTCAGGTGAACAGGCGAGAGCCAGGGAACTTCCTCCTGCAAAGGATGGAGGGGTTCACAGCAGAGAGAACAATTGGGGTTACTCCAGGTGAACTCCACCACAACCCTTATTTGTCATGCATCACCTCAAGTCTCTGTTAGAGGTATAAAAATTTAATGCGAGGAGCTTTGTCAGCTCGTTTCAGTGTAATGAACGTTCGTTCTGCCTTCAGGCGTTTGCTGCTTCCTGCAAAGAGAAATTTCAATCTTCATTTTTTCCGCCTCTCTCAAAAGCTGCACAGCAGCATTTCTCGCATGTTTTAAGCATTGCTACATGTTTTGTGAATTCCTTGTGCAGACAATTTCCATACTTCTATGGAAACAACAGAATATTTCGCACAACAGCATGTGGAGATATGAAGTTTCTCTACACCTGTGTAGCAAGCCAAAGTTTGTGAAAACACTCATGTCATTAGCTGAATCTAATTGCTGAGAGAATTAGAAGAAATTTAGACATGCTGTTAAAAAAGCCAGGAACACATTTTCAAGTTGATTACTTGTCATGTGAATTCAGCTGGAAACGATTAAATTTGATTACATTTGATCAAATTATTGTTATTAAAATCTCACCAGCAGGACTGCAAGTGGGACTGAGGCAGCTAAACTTACAGTTCTGCAGAAAATTCCTGTTATTTGCGAAAGTCTCACATATTGCAAGAGCAATTTCTTTGAATAAATAAATATAATTTAATTGATTCTTAAATGTCTCTGTTTTTCTAAATATTAACACAAGCTTGTATACAGTAAACTTGTTTGGACAAATGACAAAAAAAAAATAATTGAGCATTATATTAGAAAAATGTAACCAAATGCAAATGATTAAATCTTTACTATAAGAGTGTTTTCTCTTTCTCTTCAATAAGCAGTCCACTTCAGCATAAAGGACAAACTCATAGTTTCATATTCTTCTGCAGCACAACATATTGTATGTTGTTTAGTAAACGTCTTGCGTGATCAGGGCTGATTACCGTTTCCAGGAAGACTCTGTTTGACAACACAACCAGGCTGGACACTGGTCAGTCAGGAATATTTGTTGTTGTCAGAGGGGCTGTAGGAAGTGCGTTATTTTTAGCCATCAAACAGCATCAGATTAGATATCAGGTTCATGCTGCCAAACAGACTGATCTGGGATGTAATTAGATGGCCTCAATGCAACAGTTGGATGGAGACAAAACGGGAATTCAAAGCGCTCCAAAGCTTTCTGTTTCATTTATGTTACATATGGTAAATACATAGTAAAGCACATTCCATTTCTGGGGAAATCTATTGCAATTATGAGCAGACACCACCTTAAAACTGTCAAATGACAGGATGGTAAGCTTCCCATCTGGGCAATGTAACAAGTTATTATAAAAATTGACTTGTCAAAGTATTATTTCCTTGCTAATAAGTACCAACCAAAGTTCCTTTGAGAAGATCTGATTAAATACATTGGAGTTACTTCTTTTATACTGAAACAACCTTTTAGCCAATATCTCACTGGGTTGAAACTGCAGGCAGCTGGTTGGACACACAAAATTGCAAGAAATTAGGCAGATTTCAGTTAAATCACACTGGATTGACAACACATCGATCACAAGTTTTAAATTTGGCCAGGTCCCTAGAGGCATTCAAATTGTGGCTTTAGTGCAAAAACAGTGCAGATTTTTAAGTCATCATTTTGTCACAATTGATTATGTCTCAACGTGTTTGTTATTTGGTTGCCAACTCCGGGCAAAGTTGTCCTGTATTTTTAGCACTTTCTGCCACACAGATACTAAACGGAAAAAAGTCAGTGACTCTTGATACTCAAAACTATTTTGTGGCCTCCTTTAAAGGCAATTTGTTGTGCAAATGTTTCTAACATATTTAAAATTCCACATAAGTAAGAGCAGCACGCTATGGTTCAAACAAGGATGTAAAGTAACATTGCAAACATTTTGGAAACTCTTTTGTGAATGTAGCTTGTCAAACAGTTGTAGCCCTGTGAGATAACAGATTATATCAGCTGTAAAGTCAACCTGCTGTCATGGAGATGGTGGCAAAGGTCACCCGTTTAAAAAATAAGACCCACCCCATTACAATGACATCATTTGATACATTTTCCAAAAGAAAACAACTTCCAAGTAATAGTATTTCTGCACCAATGAGGAGCAAAATGCTAGTAGCAGAAAGCTGGGCACAGATGAAAGATGATGCATCTCTTAGGCCCTGTGTCAGGTCTTTGCTGGGCTTTTTATCTGTTTCATGAGAAAATCTCTTGCAGATACCATTTATCTGCTAGTGTTTTTTGCATGCTGCCCTTTTTGTCCTTCACTTCTACATCGTCTGCACATTTCCTTTGAAAACACTCTGCACACCGTGCTGAGATATATCAAGTTTTGCACCAATAGCTCTTTACAAAACTCCTTTTAATGCAACTAAATACACCATCAATTTGTATTGTTTGTACGGTATAAATTCAACTAAATACATTGAAACAAATATGAGTTTTGCAGGTTTTTTTATGTTTAAATGATTCAAAAATCACTGTCGGTGGATTATCAAGCAAAAAAACATTTTTCTTAAAATGATGATGTCAAAAAATGGACCGAAATGGTGTGAAAAGCAACCAATGTCAAAAGAACTTTGATAAAAAAATATCAAATTAATATCAAGCCTTAAATATAAACAATGAAAAAAAAAGGTTTCAAAACATCCTGAAAGACAATAAATCTATTAATTGAGATTTCTGTTTATAATTCTCATGAGAACCATTGACTCTAAACTTTTTATTTTATAACTTAATTGTCCTCATGTGGACTCACAGTTCTCCTGTTTTCACAGAGTCAGTGGTGTCCATAACTCTGAAGTATTATTCCCAGGTTGAAGACGTAATGAGAACCAGTGCTTCTTTGAAACAACAAAGCAGGTTTTTCCTCGCTGCTGTTTACAATGCTCAGCCTTTAGTGGAGGTCATCTAGTGTGTACAGAAACAATAGATGAGGTAACGCTTCGGGACAAATGTTTTCAAGAGTTGATCTGAATTCAAAAGGAAGTGAGCTGGAAAAATGGAGGAGGGAGGGAGGGAGGGGAGGTTCCCCACAATCCCCTGCTCCCACTGTGTGCAGCTGGAGAAGCGAAAACAACAATATGACACAAATAACAGAAAGATAAATGTAGCCACTCCCTCAGGAAAAGCCCCTGTGGTACTGTAGGGATAACAGCAAGCTGTGATTAAGCTCAAACATCAACTGAAACTGTCACAACATCTCAAATCACAACATCACAGCTGGGAAAACAGGAAAAAATTAGGTTTGCAGTGATGCTCTGGAGAGCTCATCTATATGGACTTTTATTATTTTTTCAGTTTAGTTTATTTAAGGGACAATGCACAAAAAAATATTGCAGCAGCTTAACATGCAGGGGGTTGAAATGCAAAGGACACAGGTTGGTCTGACTTTGTGTCAGGCCTGATGAGAGATTCAAAGATCCTTCACCAAAAAACAAATCAGTTTCACTTTAAAGGGCATAATTTAGTTACAGTAATTCAACAGTAATTGGTAAAAAGTGCAAATGTGTAATCCAATGTGCAAAACAGCCACCTGTTCTGCACTTTAAGAGCATCTGATGAATTCATCATGTATCTATGCAGTGTTGCGTGTGCTTTTGTGGAGGTTGGAGCTACTGTATATATTTGCATATTTGCTGTAAACTTAAGGACATTTTTGCTGAAAGTTTTTGTGCTTCTTATAAAAGTAAACTGAGGGTCTGCAGACTGTACAAAAACATACATCTAACAGACTTATAGCTGAGCAGGCATACAATATAAACATACAATACAATATATTATAATACATATAATACATATATTGACATACAATATAAAGACTACTGTTAGTTTTTTTCTGTTTAGTTTTATGCAAATCGGGTTGAAGTTTCTATTAAATAAATGGTGCTACTAATACAAAACAGATCAGTAAATTGTTTATTAGCCTTTTTCCACTCTAATGATTCAATCTCTGACCAGATGGTGTCATTTTATTCTTAAATCCAACACAAAAACATTTTAAAATATGTTTAGGCAAGACGTCTATAGAGGAAATAAAGTGTTTTTCAAAAATATGTTCATTCTAACTTGAAAATACTAATATACATTTTGATGTTCTTTCATTTTATAATGTAACCAACTACATTTAATATAAATAAACAAACTACATATCAATGCGTTATTATGTTAATCTTTAAGTGCATTTTGCGGCAATGACCAAGTTGGATTTATTAGGACAAAAACTGAAATAAAGGCTGACAAAGCTGCAGCTGCAGACTTCTTGAACAGGAAGTGCCATTTATTGTGTCAAATGAAAATAAACAGTTCTACCACCAATGCATCTGTGTTCTTCTTTGGAAGCTTTTGCTGCAAAAATCTGTGAAATCATAATAAATACCATGAACAATCCCATTGAAATGGGTCTTTCCAGGCATTTCTCAGACCCGGGTATTACCAGCTGTACATTTCAGTCAAATCACCAGCGACTGAAGTAAAGCTCATTAACAATCATTGTTCTGCTTATTATCCCTCAGGATCCCATCAGACTTCTGGAACACTGACTCATCGAGGATAAGTGTGGAAGGAGAAAATTAGAGGGGAGATGAGGGGTTGTTGCATCTAAAAACACAAGAGGGGTTATTTTCACTATCACACCTTCTCTTTCTTCTCTGCTCTCTAATCTTTTGTGCACTTTTTCATGGATGCTGATTTTCTTTGCTTTTTCCCCTTAACATGAATTGAAAGATTGTTCATGCTTATTCAGAAGAACCTAATCAACATGACAGTGATTTGAGCCAAAAAGTCTAAGCATTTGGTAAAATCATGCCAAGCCCTGAACGTTGTTCCAAGATTTCTCTGAAACAGATAAAACGCTAAAAACGTTTGCAAATTGTTTCCTTTGATCAGAGTCAGCTCGTGCTTGTAAATTCTGGCCTCTTCTCATGCGCCGTGCACTATTGGGACCTTCTTCACTCCGTATTTGTTCACGCACTCAAGAGAAAAAGCCTCTTTAACCTCAAGCCATTATCTGCCTCCTGCCTCTGTTTACCAAGCTACACGTGTTCTCATTAAAATGTTTAGTGGAGCTGGTTGAATGACTCACGGAGGCTTGTTGTCCTGAATTCTGTGGTTAGTGGAGAAAATGTCACATGGTTCAAATTATGAACCTGCCAGTCACACTATTGTTTGATGACAGAGTGCAGAAACTTTTTCACAGTTGTGCCAAAAGTGCCATTTAAACTGGTTAAACTACCAGACTTTACCTACAAAGTAAAAAGTTCGGCCTATATATTCAGAAGCTGCAGCTCCGCAGACAGCTGTGCATTTGACAGGGAAATCAGAGAAAGAAGACAAAAGAGAACACAATGTTTGACCTTTGGTGGACAAAGTGCAGCCTGGAAAAGAGCAGCACAGCCTCTTCAAGCTCTTTTAAGACTCAAGGAGGATTCTGGGAGCTTAAATTTACAGTAATTACATGTTAGTCCTTCAGGATGAGAGGACAGAGCAGACAGTAAGGGCAAAAGAGTGGGAGTGACTGGAACAGTGTGTATGCAAAACACTAAAGTGTAATGTTAAATTCACATAAATTGCAAAAACGGCAAAGTGTTCATGATTCTTTAAAAGCAACGTTTCATTGCCCTGTTGGATTAGAGTGGAGTGAAACCTCCACGTTAGCCGTGTTCCAATTTGTATTTGCAGCACACTTTCAAAAAATGAACATGCATGTTTGTGAAAAACAATTCTATGTGCAAATTCATCCCTACAAATCAACCAGCAGAATACGGAAATCCACAAACTCTGCCAATCTGTCCCATCTGTGTTTGAGTGGATGAAAAAAAGACTAAGTGGGGAAAATACCATAGATGTGTGTTTGTGTGTGTGCACGTTTGTGCACAGCATGCATCTGTGAACAAGCGTTGTGTTTGGGCATGTGTGAATGCCACCGTATCTGTGCTTGTGTGTTTGTACGTCAACCAAAAGTGTTAAGTAACGGCCACATGGGGTACGGGCGGTTAGTGTTGCTTGGCGGTAGGACATGATGATTCTTGACGAAGTGTGTGTGTGTGTGTGTGTGTGTGTGTGTGTGTGTGTGTGTGTGTGTGTGTGTGTGTGTGTGACTGAAGGGACTTTGGCTGCATTGGAGGAGCCAGCATCTCAATCAGATATTCACCCTCAGCATTTATTTACATACAAGAAGCAAGTGTTGTCATATCCTCAGCAGCATTAACATTTTATAATTATCAGAACTATTCTATTCTTTACTGTCCATTGTGTTGGCAGTATTCATCGCTATGCTACTATCAAATATCTAGTAAAGAAAATTAAACGTCCACCTCACGAGCTGTAAATCGTGCCGTTATTGTAATATTTACCAAGCAGACGAACCAGTCTATTTTGATTTGAGTGTTGAAATGCTGCAGTGCAGACAGTGACTCATCAAGGCAGGGGGAAGCTTCGGTTGACAGGGCTGAATTTAAGAATAAATGGCTCCTCGGTACATCATCTGTGTACGTCACCATGGATACCACAACAGGATTGTGGTTACTCTGAGCTGTGACAAACAAAAACACATTGACGGGACTGAGAGTGTGGACTATCGTCGAGTTTTGCAGTGATGCACAAATATGATCACGAATGTTTCCACCTAAAGAGTCTAATCCTTCAAAGGGAACTTAAAAAGTATCCTGAACAGATAAAAATAAATGTTCAGAAACAGGGGAGCTTAAAAGGAAATTGCTTTTAACCAATTCTGATTCAACCCAATGGAGACGGCCTGCAATAAAACCGGGAAAGTTGCTGCATTTGTTCGGCTCCGTCGAGCCCGACACCCGTCTGCTCGCAGCCACCTTCACCAGTCGTTTTTATCAGGGGCTGTTTCGATCCAACAAAAGCTGAGAGCTCAGCCAAAGTAGTCTCATATTAACAGTCCAATTTCCACAGCAGCAGGCCGGCTCTGGAGAATGGTCTGGCTGCACTCATTAACATTTTTTTGTGTAGCTGTGGATGTGACTGGCATCACCTGATTGTGTTTCTTCAAATCAGACACAAATTTCCTGGATGCACCAAGCACAGCGCAAAGTGAGACACCCAGCAGGAAATGTACCTAACTGTACCCAAATATAATCCCTGGAATATTGATTATTGGAAATATATATTCAGGTTCTACCTATACGGACTTATGGATTACTGTTAGTCCAGTTTGACAGATGATATTATAAAGAGTACCTTTAATATGACAAAGTATTAGGGACACTCTAGAAAAATGGAGGGTTACCTTTTTTGTTCCCACCTGTTAAAACTGAAGATGAAATTTCAAAAATAAAAAAAATATGCTTAGAGAAACAGTCAATTATAGAAAAGCAGAGAACCTGGCTGTAGTTCTGAACTCTTTGTTCTGTCTTTGTAACTGATAAGACTTTAATGGTTAAACTACAAAGTAACAAGATGAGGAATTTTCCTAAATCAGTGCAAGGTTCAGTCGTTTGTTTGGCAGCAGCATCCACTGCAAAATTCAACATTTTTCCTTCAGTCCTTCACAATAAAAGTCTCAATCATGCACCTCAAAATACTCACAAAACATCTAAGTTTATAAAAATAGCTCATCATTTTTGCTCTTTGACAAAACTCATGCAGCAGTTTTAAAAGCTTTGTGCAGGTTGTGTTCTGCTCTGTGTTTGCTCAAATAACTGATTGTATTTTTATTGATTTTATACTCCGTTCTGAAGCTTAAAGTCACCTTAGTTGACTCAAGGCATTATGGGTATTTAAGTTTTTGTGCCAATGCAGGTTTAGTTTTTGATTACCCTTTATATTTCTGTAGCGAACATATTTATTTATAATAAATCAACTTTATTGTGATTTTGACCATACTTTTACCAACAAGTAAACCATGTATTATGAAACTCATTTGAGAAACTAAACATTTTGATACATTTGACATAAATATGGTTTCTAATGGTAGCAGAGAACAGCTGTAGCTGCAGTTAACTTTGATATCTTGAGATCATGAATTAACTATTATCTCCAGATAACCGTTTTAGTTTTAGGTTATATTTCTAAGATAATTACCTAAAAGAAAAAAGATTTGTTTTTTTCAAAACAGCAAGAAAATTAAGGTCAAAAATAAGTGGCTTTGGTTTTTCACCCAGTTTCATTCAGATGACCTATAAAAGTGTTCAGTCAGTGGGGGATTTCCCTTAGTGGATCATGAATCGGCCGATAGCATGACTTCTATTTCTAATGAAGTACCCTTTTGTTTAGCAGTCATTTTTAAATGAGTTCTCACAAGAAAAAAGTTTTTTAAAGTATATTTACACATCATGTTGAGAAAAGGTCTTAATTTCTTAATATGCTATATCCTGGCTTCCATATCTAACAAATAAAATATGTCCAAAACTAAAAGGCTATTTTCAGATTTATTTATGTACTAGTATTTAATATGCTTTTGCTGCTTACTTAGTTTATTAAACCAAGTCATGGCTGAAAAATATTATTCCAGACTTCAAAGGAAAAAATACACACGAGTAAAGGTTTAGTGAAAGCTCAGTCATCCAGAGCATGGTAGAAAACTGGCCTTCTTATATATGGTATTTAAAAGCTTTTTATATTTTTAAACGTAAAAAAAGCCCAGATGCCATTTTTTATTAGCATCTAAATGGACTCAGTGTAAACCCACAGATTTTCTTCTGTTTCCACATTTACATCAATATTAGCTGTAAGGATTTTTTGGTTTAGCGTGACTCTTAGTTTATATTTAGCCTTTGATCCTTGAATATTCTAATTATAGCTTTATCTGCTCATAAAAACACACCTGGCTAACAGTAATGAGCAAAGCACTTAAATATGTTTAAGAGTATGGTCTCCTTGTGTAATAATCATATTATTTTAGTAATACTAGGTTTTAATGATGATCATAAATTACCACAGATAAAACGCTTGTAGTTCAAGAGTGACTGTGGCTACAAAGAATTTGAATTTCAAAGCTTCAGTTGGACCTTGGGAAAGCCCACATCATCACCTCAGATCAAGAGGAAGCAAGTCTTCTTGTTTCTCTGATGTTGTACGTGTGCCGTAGCAGGTTAGCCTGAGGACAGAAGACGTACCTCTAACAAAGGCCAGAAGCAGAAAGGAAAGGTAGAGCCAACAGTATATAAACCTTGTCACAAATGAAAGGCTGCTTTTGGTATTAGGTAGTAAAATGTCAGGGCAATCCCTCCAAAAACTGTGCTGCACGCTGAAAATGTCACATCATGCAAACTAGGCCTGAGAATGGACTGAATGAACAGCAGGAACTTCATTCTTTGGTATTCAGGAAACAGTTTGTGACTTTAAGGTGGATTCCCAGGACATCCTGAAAATAAATGTCCCTGTGGTGGAAACAGATAGAATAGATATGTTACTCTCTTTGTTTGAACAATCCATCCTCTTTTTTTCTTTTACTGATCCATAAAGATGAAGTTGATAAAGTTAGGGCAAAGACAGAGTAAGACATCAGAATTTGTATTCAGACTGATTTATCTCCACTTCTGTTCTCACTACAATTCATTTCATTTAGGTAGTATTTATTTATATATATATTTTATATATTATAAATGTCAAATTTATGTTTAATGTTTTGTCCCATCCCTATGTCACTACACGAACAAAAAACTAATTTATCTTTATAAAGTTTTCTTTTTGCTGATACTTGATTTAATGATGTTTACAAGGTTAAATTAGCTGCATGCTAAGTGTTGTTGCCATGTGTGGAAGCATCCGGTGAGTCATAAAGTTTTCATTAATGCTTTTTGTAAGCAATGCTCCTACAGAGCAAACAGCTTTAAAACGTTTTTTAAATCTGCAATAGCTGCCATCACATCAAAATAACTTTAATTAATCTTTTTGATTTGATTACTTTTATTTTATTTTCACTGAGAAAGTTTAATTTTAACCAGGTTTGATAATAGACAGAGTTGTTTGAGTGGATTTGAACCGTTGACCTCAATGAGCAGATAGACCTGATATCGTCAGCAAAGCTTTAAAAAATGGAGCCTAAAAAAGGGGGCATACAGAAATTGAAAAGCAGTGGACCCAAAATAGACCCCTGAGGGACCCCACAAGTCAGAAGCTGCACCAGAGGAGCATTTTACAAAAAGAACAGACCTGCAGGTAGGATTCAAACCACACGTCAAATTCAGCAAACCACAAGGATGGACAGGATGGAAGATGGCAGTTAAACAATTCAAAGTTCATTACAACGAGAAACCAAAACCAGCATGCAATAATCCAAACCTAAGGAAGGAGCAATACATTTGTTCAGATGTAGTAGATGAAACCACATGCATGTAGAAGGGTATGGGCAATCGACTAGGCTAAAACAAACACATGAAGCTAAACTAGCCAGGGGTAAATGTTTCAAAATACAACAGGAACATTTTATTTCTTAAGGAATAAAAGAAAGTATCTGAATCATAACTTATGATTACTTCTTTACAGCTGCAGGGTGTCTGCACCATCAAGCTTGTAGTCTGAATACGACCCCCCAAAAATCCACTTGATTTGTTCTGTCTAAAAATGTCTCCAATGCTGCACATTTGTGCACATTGTTCCTCTATCATTCCTGCTCTCACCCTTGCTTTGCATTTGTGATTCATGATTCACTTTAAAGAACCTCCACGTTTTAGCAGCTCCTTTTTGCAGTCACTTTTTCCCACATTCTCTCTTCACACCAGGCTTTAGTACTCCTCCCTGCATTTTTCCTCTCACAGTAGCCTTTTCTTGCTCGCTCTCTCTCTCTCTCCATCCTGCTTCATCACTCTTCCTCCACTATCTCTGTTCTATATGCCCCCCGTTCCACATTAGTATTCTGTTCAGCCCCGGCCCGTCTCTGAAGGTGGCTGTCTGCTCCTTTGGTTTAAAGCCACAGAAGTGATATAGCACGGCATGGCAGAATGTTTTATTAATCAGATTTTATGTCTCACAACAGACTCGCACACATGCAGGAACACACAAAAACACAACTAAATCTGGGCCTATCTTTGCATTTCATCCTGGACCCCACACACACACACACACACACTGCTCATGTGGTGGTAAGTAGTGCTGCTGCACTCCAGGCTGCCCCTGAGTGCAGTTTGAGCTGACAGATTTCATTAACGCTCTAATGCAGCCTGTCTCGTCTGCCTTGGTAAGTCCTTCAGGACAGCACAGACCCGAGACATCACGACACGGCATAGTACCCAACACAACATTCACCAGCAAGGCACGACGCAGCATGACAGAGCAAAAAACCCAAATAAAACAAACAAAAGATGGAAAAATGAAACTGGATAACAAAGCATTTTGATACCTGCATCAGAACCATCAATAATAATACATAATCTTCATAATAAGACCTCAAACACCCCAGCCTGCATTTACAGTGAAAAAACTCAGAGCACACTTAAAAAAAACCCTGCAAACTCTTCATTCAAGAGATCAAAGCTGCATTGATTTGATTTAAATTCCTGCTGTTTCTTAGTAACCCAGACTGCATTGGTTGGATTTAAAAGATCAGTGGAGCAGAATATGTTATTCCTCACTTCCGGACTGAAAGGAGGAGGATGTTTCAGCTTGAGAAGCATAATGATGTCAGTGCGGCTGCCTTTCACACCCCTTCAGGTTTTAACCTCATTCCATTTACGAATGTAGCACCAATTAGGAAAGAAATGTCATCGAAACTAAAAACAACAAACTGATTTATTTCTAAATAGGTCCAGGTTCAATAAGAGTGTACAGCACATTTTCCCAAAAGTCTCATGGATCAAATGTTGTTAGGTAAATTTAAGATGAGTCTTTGTTATTTTTGGTCAGCAGAAGTTTCATCCATAAAGCTCCCTGATCTGGGTTCTTTTTTTCATAATTTCTTTATAACAGGGCAGTTTTGCTTTTTGAGATCTTTTATCCGACTTCATTTTTGTCAAACGGCTCTATTGGTTGGTTTGGATGACATTTTTCTTTCAGTTAATGACATAATCTTTTGAAAACTGATTATATGTATTGCTTGATGGATACCTTTACTATAAATAGGTGAGGTAAACGTGACATTTATCGGTCTACAAACACAGAACAAACATGGAGAACAAATTAGATCATTTACAAACTGCTTTAGGTACTCTTTCATTGTGACTTTAACTTTTGTTTGTGTTCAGTAAAAATGTCACAGCATGCTTTGAGCCTTCTATTTTGAGCTCATGTTTTGTGCAGCTGCAGGACACGAGCATGCTGAGTTCACAGCAGCTTACAGCATTGCTATGAGGCTGCTGCTTGGGGGCTCCAGCATGATAAAGTCAAGTGCTCGTGTTCTCCTGTGTTCCTACATTCAAGCTACCCTCTCTGCTGTACGATTTCATTTGTGCTCAGATGAGTCAGAGAGCAATGCCATAGAGGCTTTATCTGGTTCTTGGAAGTCAGAACACGGTCTGAATTTGGCCGATTTTTAAATTAAAGGATGAACTGTTTGGGCATTCTTTCAAATCTAATTTTATGTCATATATTATTGTGGTGGACTCTCTGCGAGTCAGAAATATATTCTAAATTTAGCTGAACTGCTCTGGAGTGGCGCGCCATTGTTTTCACAACTGTCTAGTTGACAGAAGTCAAGCAGAACTTTCTGCGCAGAAAATGGGATATCAATTCTGTACAAGGACATCAAATATTCAACAAAAAAAACAAAAATATACATGGCTTCTGCCACTTATGTAATGAAAATTACAATGAAGGTTGAGGATTGTGCAGGGAAATAAACTCATGTTGGTTTATGTTACTCAAAGTGTGTGAGTTTCCCACAGTAGCCTGATGAAATAAGCAGCCTGCAACTGTTCATCTAATGTTCAAAGCAAAACTCT
Organism: Callopanchax toddi; assembly: GCA_006937965.1. Lineage (NCBI taxonomy): Eukaryota > Metazoa > Chordata > Actinopteri > Cyprinodontiformes > Nothobranchiidae > Callopanchax > Callopanchax toddi. The sequence goes on along the minus strand of SSNR01000106.1, from coordinate 736,001 downwards.
GCAGGAAGAGCGCTCCCCTCTTGTTCCAATAAAGCCAGCGTATCAGAGCTGCAGCATTTCAAAGGCAGGGATTATAATATAGGTCATGGTCTTCTGTTATGACAGCTTCTCCTGACTCAATACCCATAAGTGATGCTGCTGGCATTGAAAAGTGGAAAATGTCGGACTCTTTTTCCAGGTTTTCTACTTTTAACTTCTTCTCTTATGTAAATGCTGTTTTGCAAGTCACCAGTACAATAGGTCAACACTGCACAGCTTGTTTTTGAGTGTATGTTTTTTCTAAGTGAAGTGCTGCTGTTTGAGCAGTTTGTGACACAAGAAACTATTTTATTTTGTATCTTTTTTTTTTTTAATTGCAGTGCTAAAGGGATCCGTTTTGAAAATCAAGGTCTTTTTCATTGTTACGAGTCAAGACATGAGGTTTTAATTGCGAGCTGTCTTCAGATTACCTGAAAAGCAGTAACTCTTCAAGGATCAGTTCAAATCAATCTCCTTTACTCAGGATTTTAATGAACAAAAACACAAGTTGGAACCAAATATTGGTCTCTGAACATCCAACAACTCTACCAAATTTATTTTTTACTCCAGATTTGTTAAAACTCCAGAAACAATTCCTTTTTAAAAGCATATTGACTTCCTAATTACCTTGAAGAACCTTAGCTTCTAATGAGAACTTTCCCAGTTCTAACAGACGAACACAAAGCTTAAAAGCTTCATTAATGCGAGCTAGTTTTCAAATCAAAGCCCTGATTATCTGAGGGTTCTTGGGGTCTAACTAGGACCACCACACCCTGGATGACTGAGAACCGTCACCAGCACGTCCGGAGAGTATACGATTTCATTCTAAAGCATGACATAGCCTTGTGTCACAATGCAAGATGTTACATGTTCATCACAAAGACTCAAAACATATCAAATGCAGATCAAGGTTATGAAAAAACAAAAATAATTACATTTCCAAAATTTGAACATGCTTGGCACCTGAAACTGTGAGAAGTAATGTTTGCTATGTTGGGTGATATCTGAAGTAAATAACTCTTTGAATGGCCTGAGTTTGGAGAAACAGAGATCCGTTCTAGTTACAGAGGACCAGTTTTAGAGTGGATTACTGCCGTACAATCTGAAAAGTGCCAAACAGATTTATGTTAACAAAATTACATAAACCTCTATCCTGCCTTAACATTTGCTGTACTATGTTATTTGCATAACGTTTTTTTAGATATTTAGAGCAGAAATTAGTGGAAGATCTGTAACATTTTTGGTGAGAATTTCATATTTCTGCCAGACTTAACTGGTTGATGTAAAAATGGACAACAGAGTGAAAATCTCTTACATGAAAAACATGTCCTGCAGTGATTAGTTGGTCTCTCTGGTCAGAATTAACCTAAAAATTAAATGTTTATGAACATTAAGGTAATAATATTGTATGGTAATATAATAGTGAGACTTTTTATTCAAACTCCCACCTTGTTCAGATGTATGTTTAGTAGTTTTCTTTAAGTCAAGTTCAGTGCATGCTACAATAAAACTTAGGGATTAAAATGTGCTATTGGTTGACCTGTGAGTTAGAGGGTTGACGTCTTTTATTCCAAGGTGAAACATTCAAAGAGCTATTACAAAAGGTAGTAGATTATAACCTTTACACATAATCTTACTTCAAGATCAGAACTTTCTATAATTTCCAAAGTTTGAGTCTCATTTACTGAATATGATTCAGGATTCTTTGTTTTTTCTTTGAAGGTATCCATAACAATTGGATAGATTTATGAAAAATACATTTGGCAGTGGTGATCTCTGCGATTCTTTTCAGAAGGGAACAGAAAATTGAAGCTGCCCTCTACAAAACAACATATAACCTCCCAATTCTGAAGCAAGTCTGTGCTCCGAAAGTGAAAACGAGCCACAGTCACTGATCATTGAGCAAATCAATGAATACCGAAGCAATGCTCTCCTCTTTTTATTTATTCACTTTGCTTTTTCAACCCAAAGGTCCATCATCAGATCAGCAGCATCACTTATCCCTCAATCATCCAACATCCTCTCCTGCTCTCAGAAATCAATACAACCATGTAAACTTCATTGCTTTTCCCATTGAGTGATATTTCTTTGTCTGTGCATTAAGTGCTTTGTTACAGGAGTTCAAGCGGTGCATCTATGAAAGGTGCATTATCCCTGTCAGAAAAGTCCCACTCAGATACAAGATCTCGTCTTCCAGGTAGTAACAAAGCAAGATGCAGACTAAAAGGCACACCCACGTCACCGGCAGGATCACACCAGCTCCCTCCATTCATTGTGTGACCTCAACGAGTTTCTTTTTTGAGAATGTATTAATTCGGCAGAGCACTTCACAATCAAACGGCCTCTTGAGAAGGAGACCTTTTCAGAGTTTTTCTCACCAGGACGACCGAACACAAAACCCGACAAAGTCGTTTCAAGCTGCAGCCCAGTCAGAGTCCAGTTATAATCAAACCGATCTGTCCTCAGCATGGAGTCGGAGGTTTACACAACACATCCAACATACTGCAGTACCGCACAGAGAAGGTTTCACTCTTAGTGCAGGAACACCTAGATGTTTATCCTTTAAAGCTGCAGTATAGTTACATGCAAAAAGAGATTTTTACTTGAATTAAACTGAGCAACAAACTAAAAAAGCTGTATGCTCCAATTAATAATATTGTTTACAACATCACAGTGATTTTTAAAATTAAGAAAAAATAGTTAAACTTGTTTCATTTTTGATAACTTGTACTCAACATTGCATGTAAGAAGGCTCACTACTTGGTATGTCAGACATGTCTGGGCAGCTTCTGTGTGCAGCTGAAACTTTGAGCCTCAGCAGAGCAGTCGCTTGATCCTGTTACAACACACGCAGCGCTCTGCACGTGGGACCATTAGAGCCAAAACAACCAGCTACCTGTCGATATGTTGGAGCAGGTTTTAAGAGCGTTAAACACAGTCTAAGTCTTGGCAACAGTCGAGATTTATGTCGGTTTAATTTTGATGCTGTCACGTCAACATTTTTAAAATCTAATTTATATTTCCACCGAAATGAAAGGTTGTTTTATTTTGGGTTTTTTTTTTTTTTTTGCAAATGAAATCTAGTCAAATCTTACAACAAATATGAACAATTTAATCACTTATTAGCACAAGAACATGCTGTGTGTGAGTCAGAGAGACTTACCAGTGTTTCTGTGTCATGACCCACTGGATATATTTGTATAGTCTAAGAAAGTTGTCATCTACGACTATTGTAGTACAAATTTTACAGATACTGAGCAAGAATTCTGTGTTATAGCTGAGAGTCATCCCCAACACACACTCATCATGCAAGATCTTCCAATTTTGCATGAGATTGCACATAATGTTATGTAAAGGATTTAACCACAACAGTTATCAAAGATTTATGTCTGCACCTTTTTCCATACTGAGCTACACTATGCCAATTTCTCTACTTCTTTTGATCAAAAATGATCATGAATAGTAAGTAAAACTTTATTTATATAGCGCCTCTCAAGATAAAAATCACAAAGTGCTAATCTTGTGACTTTAATTAAGGAATCGCTGTATACATTCAGTTCAAATGAAATTAGTGTAAATGCAAATTCACCTCCAAGGATTCTAGCAAATAACACAATCATTAATGTTTATAAATAAAGAATCTGAATATTTTGTGACTTATTGTCTTGCCTGAGTGAGGAAAATGTGATGTGTTACTTGCAAGTGAATACGGAGAGGTTTCCCGCTGAGGTAATTTGAAACAGCTTAAAGTAGAAAAGCTTCAATCACCAATCAGGTCATGTAATTAATTAGTTTAGCGGTTGGGGCGAAGCACAAAGAGTAGTTACTCTTAACCAGCAACACTTCACTGCTTTTTCTGTGTCGATTTGTTGCAGAGGAACTTAAAAGCACAACATTACGTAGATTCCTTTTGACCTTTGCAACGTCACGTCTTTTGAAAAGCAAACAAAAGCCACTTTTATCATCTTTCTAAAAGCTTTGCTGCACCTGTCGAGGAAAGCAGAGACAATGTTGCAAAAACAAGCTCATCCATCAACTCCTCCAAGCCCATCCTACCTCTCTCTCTCTCTCTCTGTTTCAGGTTGATCCCAGTTTCCTGTTGTGCAGGAAGTGAGGCTAAACCCACTCCACCCACCGGCTGCAGGCTCAACACTGTGTGGGACGGAGAGATGGAAAACAGGCGTGAAGGAATTTGTTGATAAACAACCAAAACAGACAACATAATGGAAAACTTGAGTTGCTAAAATTAAGAACTTTTTCCAACAAAAGTATTTTAAATGTATGGACTCATCAAACAGGTTTTTGCAGATGCACATATCCTTTGTGAGAGGCCAGCGGTGGTTTATTAACTCAGGAAACCGTCTGGCAGGAAAAGAGCTGCTGGGTTAATAAAGGCTGCAGGAAGCCGTGTGCTTAGACAGCCAGCAGTTTCCTGCTGGAAGGAAAGGTGTGATCACTTCTGCAGCTGCAGGCCTCTTTAAGTACAAAATGAAAATGCAAAGATGTAAAAACACATGGAGCTAAGTGTTTGTTTAAAAATAAAAAGGTTTCACTTTACATAATACATGAACACTAAATTGGATTTTATGATATTAAATCATAAATAAATGCCGTTAGTGTTTCCACAGAGCAGTTAGGTGCAAATATAATCCGTTTTAGGGTTTCTATCAAGGTGTTTTAGTGGCAACAGAGCTGCAAAATCTAATATCTATGTACAAGTATTTGTCCATGGGTAAGTCAATTCTTGTACTTTTACCCAACTTTACCTTTGAGGGGTTTTGTTCAAAATAAACTTTGAATCACTTTTTTTTAACCACTCAAAACCCAAATCAATTAATTAATCAAGCATTCATCTCTAATTTAACATTGTATTATTCTTTAATTTACTCCCAAGTGGTGCTTTGTGTGGTTAAGAAGAAATGGCTGTTAGCTCAGTCCTCGCTCCATTCCAATCGAAATGATTCAGCATAAATTAAAAATTAACGGAAAAGCTGTTGGTGTTGTGAAGAAGATTTTAACAGCGCTCCCACAGCTGAAAAATGAGCTGTCATTTCTGCTGACGTCTTTCAGACCTTCACACACGCTGCTCAGAGTGGCGCTGTCAGGAAACGTATATCTCTGTAGGTCTGTTCCAGGAGACAAAAGAAAAGGCTTTCAGCTTTGATTAGTTAAATTGAAAAATCACCCTCTCGTCTGAAAACTTCATTATGCAATGTTTGCCCGTGCAGTGAAGATTTGGCAAGCAAATGACAGCTCTCTTGTCATTTGGTTGTATTTACCTACAGCTCTGGGAATCACAAACTGCTACTGTGTGTCTTTAAGGAAGCAGAGTGCTTTTTTTAAACTATTTTTTATGATGCATCTTTACTTTTCTTGTCTTCCTGTTCAGACATTTAACCACAAACACAAAAACAAACACAAAAACATCAACGTACACAAACTTTCCCCTGTTTTTGTTGAATAAATGAAGTTTCCCGTTTCCACAGGACCGTGGCAGCTGATTGCTAATAGACTGAAACCAAAGGCTCCTCTGTGAGGCACTTCTGTCACTTCATCATCATTCCAGTCCATTACAGCTAGAACAGACACCTCCTTTTCCTCTAATCTTTTCATCTCCTTCTCTGCAATGCTCTGAGCTGATAGCAGACAAACATAAACAACACAGTTCCTCCTTAAGGTCATGCTTATACGGTCTCCATTTTAAAAAAAGTAAATGTTTGTTGGCATCTATTAAAAACAATGAAGGAAATCTAATTTCATTATAACTTGATGCAGCATAAAATGCTAATTTATGATGCCCTGGCACCGGTCCTCACCACCTGCCTTAATACAGCAGACCTCGACTCTTCTTCCTGCAGGTGGTAGACCCATGTGGAGGTGACTTCCTGTTGCTCTTTCAGGCTGAGCCCAGTCAAACCCCAAGAGCCAAGGCTCAACCACCAGGTGCTCACTGATGAGATCCCAGCATACGCCTGGTTCCATGAAGGCATCACTACTTGGGTTAGACACCTTGTATTATTTTGGGCGTTCTCCATCACAGTCTTTGAAAAAAGATGGTTGTCCTCTCTTGGAGGTTTTTATGGAAAGTCCTACTTGGTGGAGACCAGTTTATGTATCCTCTCTATTCTGGGAACGCCATGGAATCCCCAGGAAGAGCTGGAGAGTGTCTGGGCTGTTACCTCCTCAAGCTGACCTAGTGGGAAAGAGAACAGAATGGAATGAAGCCGAGTGTAATCTGTGTGCTTTCATCTTCCAAGCACAGAATTAATTACTGCATTATCAAAACTTAAGACACAACAGCAATTATATATTTTTTAAAAAGTTATGAATGCAAGGCCTAATAAAAGCAGATGCTGACATTTTATTTTTTACTTGGTTTTAATTGAATGTTTCAGTGTTTTTCCCAGAGACTGAGAAGTTAAATTGTTTAATTCTTCTCAATCATTTGTTTAAGAAAAGTCTGAAGATTTAAAAGACTTACATGCTGTGGTGTTTAGTATTTTAGTTTCCTCTTGTATTTCGAGCTTTTTATTTGCCCTTTCATTAGATAGTGAGTGTTTTTTGTTCCTTGTGCCATTTGTCATGTTTCCCTCATCTCCCCATTCCTTCAGCATCGTGTACACCTCTTCATAATCAACCCAACTGCTCTCAGTGTGATCATCCTCTTCAGTCTATTCATTAAAGTTCCTCCATCTCTGTTTGGATTCTTTACCGCTGCATAGCTGACATTAGGTCTTGATGGAGGTAAAAACACATTAAAGTACATCTACAGCCTTCTCCTATATGTTGTATAATGGAGTGAAAAGCGAATGGATTATTTTTGAAAGCATCGCTCTCTTGAGACCCAGAGCAATAACACGTCTCTAAGACCCTGATGCTGAAGTCATATGTCACCATCCAGCCAGCATGTAAGAGGGGAGATTTGATTCCTTATGAGCAACAAAGGAGGTTGATGGGTGATCTCACTACTTCCCATCAGCAGAGATGTAAACATGTGATCTGATTTTCTGCTCCAGTCTTGTGACTGGTAAGGCATGACATCATCTCTGAGCAGCAGCAGACATGATGCACCAACCTGAGAGCATTATCATCCATCAGACTTCATGAGGGCTGACTTCATATGGAGAAAGGCTGAGTTGGATTTAAAAAATACACCTGTAGAATTAAATGTGTTACAGAGATAACGTAAACGTTTCTGGCTTTTTGTATAGCTTCCTTAAATAAGACAAACCTGCTAATCTGTATCATTTCTTTATGGGTTTGGACAATTAATCACTACATCTATCACATTTTTACAGCTTCCCTTTCAGAGATTTCAGAACGCAGATAAAACTGCAGGAACATGACCAAATACCTTCCTCATACTTGAAGTGGGAGGGTTCAAGGTTTTAAAACATGCCTGGACAAGTTCACACTGTTGCAAAAGTCTGACTTATTGATTTCTTTTCTTTCATTCTTTAGACCAAACCTGTATTTGAAGGGTAGTCAAGGAGACTGTTTTTTTTACAACTCTTATCAAATAATTGGGTGCAGAGAGAGCTGGAATTGTGTTTGCAAAGTGCTGAGTGAACATAAATCCATTCCCTTATTGTCTACAGTTGTTGTTATTCCTACAGCTTGTGTGGTTTAAAACACTCAAGCATGTGAGGAGACATCCATCATTGTAGTATTATAAGGAAAAATAATAACATTTTCAGCAAAATTGTTTAATTGACTAAAATGATCATTTTTAATTTTAAAAATGATGATTACTTAATTTTGTTAGACGTTTACTAGAAAATATAAAATGACTGCTTCATTCAGGATATATTTAAAAATTAATTCTTTATGACACATAAACTAGTGACTACAGCCGTCTAATAACAAAATAAAATGTGCAATTAATGTAAAAAACATAAGTTTGAGAATATAAGGGATTGTTCTTAAAAAAAAGTCTGCAGACTTAAAGAGTATAATTTGTTGAATCACAGAAAGAAGGGAAAGCCCCCCCCCCCCCCACACACACACACACACACACACCTGTAGAAACTCCTTTGTATCAAGCCGTGGATTTCTATCCAGTGACCCGCTGTGCAGCAGTGAAACTGCCAAAGATACTTTTAAAAGGTGTTAGTCAGCACACATTTGGGCCTGCAGGTGGGCTTTTAACTGACGCACACACAGATGTACAGACACAACCGTACAATTACTTTCAACACGTTACTCTGAGGGGAAGGTGAGTAAAGCTGTTTGTCTCTCGGTTGATGGAGTCACACACAGGTGAAGTCAGGAGAACCTCACAGTGCGTGATAGAAAGTCATCACAAGAAGTTAGCGGGAGATATTTAAATAGCACCTTTCTAGATATACAGTAAATCACAAGGTGCTTTACAATCACAAACAAGTTAGACAGAAATACAAGCAGGAAAAGAAACTACAGAGTAAGGAAATGATGCACAGGAGTTCACTTACAAGCCAGTTTATAGAGATGAGTTTTAACAAAAACACAGAGTCAGCTTATTTTAGGTTCAAAGGGAGAGTTCCAGAGTTTTTGGGCCACAGCACCAGACACTCTGTCAACCAGAAGGCTCTGTTTACTGGACCTCAGGGACCTGACGGGGGTGTAAGGATGTTAAAGATCACTTGTATGCTGGTGCTTATGTGGTCCTAAAGACCAGAACCAGGATCTTGAAATGAACTCATGGGTGTATTTGGAGGACCTGTTCAGAAGCCTAGCTACATGCATTCTGGACCACCTGTAACCAAGAGTGAGTAGCACTAGTCCAGACATGAAGAGATGAAAGCATGGATGACAATTACTAATTCAGAGTGTGACACAATGGAGCTCAACTTAGCATCATTCCTCAGATGATAGAAGCAAAAGAAACCCAGAGAACTGACATGAGCTCAGTCAAAGGTTACAATAAGATTCTTAACAGAAGGTTTGGTTAACAAAGAAAGTTTACCAGAGAATCCCTGACTTCAGGAAAAACCTCATCCAGAGCACAGATGAGTTTCAGTTTTGTCTTCATTCAACTGAAGGAAGTTCCCAGTCATCCAGTTTGTACTGGAGTCTAAACACATCTGCAACAGCTGTAGCTTAGACATCTATCAGCTCGAGATTCCATAGGCTCACAGACAGACAATGAAGTTCAGCCAATCTGTGCACAATTATTCTGTAGTTTTCTTGAGGACCCAGATGTGTGACCCAGAAGACTGAATTTAAGAAGTGAAATTGAATCGTCCAACTGAAACTGAAAGTATTCAAGCTGATTTCTCATTAGGATTATACAGTTTCAAAGACATTTAAATAAGTTTTAAAACAATAACTTCAGTTTCACTTTAGTTACAATAATTTCCAAACCGATACATCAAATGGCGCTATTTCAGATTCAGTTTTTTAAAGGCATACTCAGTAGCCAGGTAAACAATGTAGCTTTTAATGTTTTTTTTAAAGCCTCTTAACAACGTTCCAACATAGTATAGCCATAAATATATTGTGGAGATTTTAAAAAAACCTAGAAAGAAATCAATAAAGTAGTTGTCCCACAGTTCTCTAAAAACTTCAGCCAATCCTATCGTTCGGACCGAACGATAGGATTGGACAATCCAGCTGTCTGTCTGCCGTATTTCCGCAATGCTTGGATTCACCAATAATCCGCCCGGACACATTTTCCGTCTGACCATCCCGGAAGTGAAAGGAGGACAGAATTAGCCGGTGGTCAGTGCTTTCTTTTTTAGATAAAAATACCAGAGTCCCCCCAAAAAACACCTTTTCAGCTAGCAGAAAACTAAAAACGTTTGGAGGTGAAAAGAGGAAAAGCTGGGGGAACGTTTCTACGGCTGAAGTTAGACTCTGCATTGTTATTGTCGCAAAACGGAGTCCCATGTCCGTGGGGAGGCTGGCGTTACAGATTATACCCGACGGGAGGGGTGAGTGCTGCGAGTCGTGTTTCTGTAAACTAGCTAGCGAGACCTAGCTTGTTGACCTGGCTACTGAGTATGGCTTTAAAGTTTTTATTCACGTTGATCAATTCTGATTCTGATGACACAAAGTTCTGCCCATACCAATTACTGAACACTTGTTCTTCTGCTTTTGTTGGAATGGGGGGCAGAATAAACACCACTGTGACTCACTAATACCTCCTATGGTACAAAGTGGAATAGCACAAGGACATGGCCACAGTTAACTGGTTAGCATAACTAACCAAAATAAAAACCCTTTTAAATGAGGAATTATGCAACATATACTGGTAGATTATGTTTCAAGTTTTTTTGTTGAGTGAACATCATAACACTTTAAAAAAAAACACCCCCAAGGGGCCATTAATGCATATCATGATGTCATTTAACTGGAAATCTTTGTAGCACAATAGATGCATGAAGTTGTAGCTGGTGTAATATTTTCTCGTTTTTTATTCTAGCAATCATATATATATCAGTAATCCTATGCCTCCCTGAATTAATCTTATCAAACTTTATGGAATCCATTTCTTCCTGATTCAATCTCAGACCACGTGATATCAACTGTATTATAAAGCATCTTTATTGATGTGGAAATAAATGTAATAAATGTGATGTTTTGATTTCATTCAATATGATAATCTGTCAAGCTTCTATCATATCGTCCACACTGATATTAAAACACAGGCCTTGGGTTTGCAGCTCACCTCCTTCTCCTCCTCCGAGACCCAAACTCACCAGGCTCATTGTTCTCTTTTCATCCGCTGAACCAAACAGAGGATATCCAGTCGGACGTGTTCCTGTTCACTTCTCCCCGAAAAAACACAAACAGTGACAACAGCTATTGTCTGGCTGCCTCGTTAACAGTAAACGACATGACAGTTCGTCAGCAGTTTTTCTGTCACATTTGGATCAAGTTTAGGGTTTATTCAACGAAGCACGTACTGCAGCGGCTGTCACTGTTTGTCAGTCCTGCATCAATCATTCTGAATTATTTTCAGAGCTGTGGCAGCAGCTGCATCCTATTATTACAATAAAAACAAGAGGTGACTTTGAAGCACAATAATTAGACAACTCGAGCCTATCTTTTTACTCATCACAAACATTTTTGAACTTTGTCATTTTAATTATATTATTTTTGTTTGTTCTTAATATGCTTAGATGATTCTCTTGGGTTGCAAAAAACAGTAAACACAAATCTCACTGATAAGATAATGTTTAGAAAGACAATAAATGTTGAAGGGTTTTATCTGGGTGGACACTTCCTGGGTTTTAGGGTGATAAGAGTTTAAAATGAGAGCAAAATGAGGCAAACAAACAAAGAATATAAGTCTGAAAAATAATCTTGCTTTCTTCCAAATATGGAGGAAGAATTTAATTTATATTCCAAAATATTACATATTTATTTAAACACGCAGTTTTCTTAAAAAAGATCAAATGAATATTTGATCTTTTTTAATAAAATTCAGCTCTGAATAAAACAGAAGCAAATATAGACTGTGAGACGTATTCGCTAGTTTTATGAAATAATATCATCAAAACTGAGGAGGTGTGCGAGCAATACTGGGTGACTAACTGAGAGCTGCCAAATGAATTGCAGCTGGATGTTTACGTGCGGCAAAGATGAGAATATTAGTTGCCGTGGAAACAGTATTGTCTCCCACTCAAGAGCAAGTGGAGAATGCCGATCTATTATCACAGATGATGCATTGATTGGCTCATTGACGGGGGCACACAGGAACTCTTCCTTTGACAACGCTCGTCTGATGTCACCTCGTCTCATTTCCTCTTTGACCTGACATTTTCCACCTCTCTTTGTCTCTCTCTGAATACTTGAGCACAAACTAATTTTTATGAATGAGAACATCAAGACACTGAATGAGGAAAGGATCCGAACAAGCGAATATGAGGGCAGGGAAACTGATGACCTGACACAAAAGTCATGTAACAGAGCCCTTTCCCCCCCTTTTTTTTCTACACTGAACAATTATCCTTGTGGTTGGAAATCACAGCACTTTAAAGAGTCAGAGTTTAAGAGTTGGCTGTGTGGATTTATTTACCCCCTATCCTCCTCCGTCTGGCACCTATTTGTCCACGTATGAGCAGTGCATACTGAGAGAAATGCAGCGTGTGTGGCAGTACTTTCAGCTTTTAACAAATAAAAGTGTCTGGCTATGTGAGGAGTTTCAAAGGAGTAACAGTGGCACTGACTTTGACTTAAAAACATCACTAAAAAATGGGTTTCAGGCCCAAATGTTGTGATTTATAAAATAATCTGGAAAAAGGAAGCAACAATAGCATGAGGGCAACTTGTATCAGCAGCTTTAGATTTAATTAGTGACCCAAAAGCAGAGCATGAAGGTGACAAAACAGGTGAAGTGAACTTATAAATGTTAATTAATAAAAACAGAAGTTATTGTGGCACAAAACCCCCCAACCAGAACAAAGGAAATCATAAGATCACTGGGAGAACAAGCCACATGTAGTCAAACAGGATGAGTAAGAAACAGGAAGACCTGCAGAATCTGGCAACATGTGAATGAAACCAAGAACTTGAATGAACTGGGAGGGTGATTACTGAGAAAAAGCAGCTGGGTTGATGAGGAGAAAATGAGCAAGGCAGTGTGAAACTGGGGAGCTGAAGAGAGGCAGACACAGGGAAGCAAAGAACCAAGAAAATGGGTTACAAAACACAACAGAAGACAATTATGATGACACTAGAACAGAAACCTTGCACCTAGTGAGATCTTTCACTCAAACCAGCTCTCACTTCAACGTTTATCTAATCTATCTTGTCTAGGAAGGCAGCTCAGATCTGCAGTGACTTCTCCCATCTCTCAACCTTTCAGTTGCTGCCGTCTGGGAAAAGACTCAAAGTTTCATCAGCACAAAAACTGCCTAAAGAAATATTTGATTCCATCTTTTGTATCACATCCTGAAGCAGAAAAGAATCCTTTTGAAAAACAGTGTAGACGTGTGTTTTATTAAATACTTTATTGTGTGATTTTAAGGAATTGTGTTTACTCTTAGATTTTCTGAACTTTGCAGATAAATTTCCATTTCATGTAAATTTAATTGACAGCAAACTATTTATCCTCTTGTGTTAATAAATGACACAAACACAGATTAGATTAAGTGCTATCGTTTTAGGATACTTTTAGCAATTTGGTGCCAGCTGTTCATAAATGTTCAGACTCCAGATCGAAACATTAACACTGATCTGTTCATTTGTTGAGCAACACAGCCCTACCTGTACGTGTGTCCTGTGTAGGATTGTCTTTGTCTTTCTGTCTCTGAATCACAGGATTGAAATGTTGCTCTGATGCCGTGGGCTTTTCCTCCCTCCGGAAGCCACAGCCATGTTCAAACACTGGCCACACTTCACAGATCTTGTCTAAGTGCCCGACACATTAAGGGATGGCAGCAACTCAAACAGCCTTTGAACCACAGGCTTTTAGTTTGTCCTACTCAACAGTTGTGCTTTTTTCCCTATACATTACTCAATCTGTACAACAAACAGATTTTTGCTTCTTATGTTTAGTTCATGCAGTGACTCACAACAATGCTAGCTGTACAAACTACATAGATTCTTTGGAAGGGAATTACCACCTAGTCGATCCTTTGAACAAACCACATGAGGATGAATCATCCACAAAATCAACTGTAACATTAAGACAAGTTAAAACATTGCAAAGAAGAATTTGAGATTGACAAAGGGAACTTCAGAAAGCAGCACGCCCTTTTCGTTTGGTGGTATGGTTGGAATTTGTGCTGCAACAACTCCTGAGAACAGATTGCATTTCAGCTCCTGTGCATTTCAGCGATTCTCTAAATACTATGATGGATGAACGGGAGGAGCATGAGGGATTTTTCAATATGCTTTAGTTTTTACTGGAACTGCGATCAAAAACCTAATTAGAATCAAGATTTTAAATAATCAGTTCAACGGCATGCACGATTTGAGTACCCCTCCCAAAATTAGTGCTACTTTGAATAATCAAGCAAATGATTTGTTTAAAAAAGATTAATTTGACCATGTCCAATTATTTAAAGCAAATGTCCCCCTATTTTGAGGTTCTATGTAAGAAATAGGGGCATTAATACTCTCTCACTTAATAAAACTTTAATTAATCTCAAAGTTCATGCAACCCTTTGAGCATTTTACCTCTGAAGGTTTTCTTATTCCTATCAAGTTCTTAACTTGTTCCTGATGATTCCCAGATCAACTGAGGAATCAGTGACCTCCAAACATTTTGCAATCTTCTATCTGGATATTTCCCTGTTTACATGATGTTTTTTTTTTTTCATTTTCAAAGTTCAAGCTAGCCTCGTGAAGGAGCCTGTGGCTGTTAATTGTTGAGACAAGATTTAAGAAGACATCAAGCATCATATCGTCCTTCCTGAGCGAGCACAAACAAACAATTTGCACAAGTTGCTGCAGAAAATGGAATCTTGGCAAAAGTTTCTTTCACCTTTAGCACGGTATCCTCTTTTCCCCATTCTAACATAATCATATGTCAATTTTAAAATGAAATTAAAAAGCTGCAGGAGTGAACTAGTCTGAGAACAGCACATAAAGTGTCTCATTGCCCCTCTAGCAGAAGGATGCCCACACAAAGCCATGTGATGTTTTTCAGAAAGAGGTCTGCAGGTCATCACCCCCTTTTTTGAGGAAGTCACATTCTCTACAGACGCCACCAAGGAGGCTGCTGTAGTCAGAAGAGACGCAGGAAATCTGTTAATAGAAGCAGAACAAAATGTATCAGTCACTTAGATACAATGATCAGCTTGTGATGCTCATTGGCCGCATGTGACAGCGTTTGCGACAGTCATGCAGCAATGTGACGTATGCCGTCAGCAGTGGTTCGTCTGAGGTCATTTATCCTGACATGTGACTAATATCTGAATAAAGAAAAGAAACCGTAATTACGTGGTAATTGGATTCATTGAATATATGATAAAGTCCAAGTGTTTAGGATATGACAGTTTAATTAAGGAGTGGGCAGGTGGACGCAGTTAGAGAACCGGATGAATAACTCTCCTATAGAAGGGGTTAAAAATAAACTCAGGAGGGCTTTTATGTTACGCTGGCACCTGTGTGCTGCAAACAAACCTTTTAAAAATATACAGGAAGCAAAATACAAGCAGCTATTAATACATTCTTGGATGGTTGCTTTTGTGAGGGTGTTTGGTTTGAATCTGTCTCTTTGCTTTGGACCGGCACAACTCTTTTGATCCAAAAATGAACCAAAAACTATTTTAGCAATCTTCTATTTTTAGCCACCGAAAGGGTCTTTTCACAGGACTGATTGTAGGAAATTGCAGGAAGGGAGCCTGAACGTCACACAAAGTGGCCTCTGCCTCTTATACGGTGACTCATTAGCATGTAAATATCACTGAACACCTGCAGGGAAACAAAATAGGAAACACATGCACGCTTTATACTCACATTTACTTTAATTGCATGAGTATAAATGTTGGTTTTGAGAAACAGAACGTTGCACATTGCTCATTTCTTTGGTCTAATGGGCAATGCTGCTCTCATCCCAGCTCACCCCACAGTACATCTGTTTTAGTCCAACGAGTAGGAAGAGGAGTCCTGACATTTGATATGCAAAGACTTCTAATCCCCAAGTGCATCCCAGTGTGTGTATCAAAGCTTTTTTTGTGCTTTCATATGCCTACAAATACTTTTAATAACAAACTGACTCACTGTTCTGCCTGTGGAGACCTTTATAATATACGTGCAAATGTTTTAAATCAGCCCTTTAATCATTATTATGCTTAGAAGAAGCCAAACTTTCCTTAAAACATTCTAAAGTAGTCTTGATCAGTAGTTCTTCAGACTTTATGGAGGTCTTTCAAAGATTTTCTCTGGACTTTGGCTGATTTATTCACAAATGATCAGTCCAGTATGTGGCCTTGACAACATATTTTGGTATGTATGCTCAAAAAAATGAAAGAGTGGACAAGTGGAGGGCAAAATAACGGTCTGCTCTAAAAGAAAATGTATCTAAAGCAGAGGAACGGTATCTAAATGTCATGAGCTGCATCCTCTACTGTGTGCTTTAGCTCTTTGGGAAACACATTATTGGTGCTAAAATCTTTTATGTGTCCAACATTTTTATTTTAGTTTTTTAATAGATTCAATTAAAGGCTCCTGGCAACAAAATACCTAAAGATCAAATGCAAATGTGTTTTGGTTTTTTTGGGACAAGTTGCCTGTTATGTTTCAACGGTACACTGGTCTATCTGTTGATTTGTGAGCCTGAATGATTCCAAAGTTAGAGATAATAAATGGTCCGATTCTCAGCTGAAAAGGAGTGAAAGTAGCCAAAGTCCAAAGAAAAACTTTAAAACATCTTCAAAGAAATATCAATCAAAACCATTTTAAAGGATTACAGGAAAAGCTGGATGATTGGAAGCAAAATACAATAAAATGAGAGATCACTTGTGCAAAACTGTTGGTTAGCCTCAACAAAAATCTCCTCAGATCTTCAAGAATCAAAAGCTCACAATGTGATGCTCAATGCACAATGCTCACAACTCCAAATGTGATTTACAATGACTTTATTTCTGTTCACACATGTGAAAATAAATCCCATGAGGCCCCTAAAGCTGCTGCAAACATTTGCTGACTAACTCCTGATGTGACCTGAATTCATGCACGTGCATGGTGAAACTATATACAGATGGTTCTTATTCATAGAACCTGATAGAAAAAGTCCATTTTCCATTTGTTTGCTTGGTGCATCCATTCATCAAAAATAAAGCACTCCTGTTCAGATGTTTTTAAAAAAGAAGCCCTGAAAACTTCCATTCAGCGATGAAATCTATTCCTGTCGGACGAAAGCACCCATTCCAGAAGCCATTAGGTTGAAAACACACACTCTCCGACCTGGAGGTGTTGTCATGAATAATTCCTGATTCCTCCTCCTGTAGGTTGTTGCTTCCTGTCCTGTTTCTGTCTGTGTGGGTCTGTTTATGCATGAGATATTCATTATTGAACTCTAGAAGAGCACAAATATTTCAACGACTCTAAAAGGGATGACTCAAACGTCCACGTTTGGATCCCGTGGTTACATAAGCCTGGAAGGTGAAGGGGTGTTCGACAGACAGCTAAATCAAACACTCGAGTGGAGAACAAAGGATGATGATCGCCGAGGCCGACAAGTGGCCGGTGGTTTTCTTCCCTCACGCGTCACAAGTTCACCTAAGAGACGTGGCATCACACGTTTTGTTTTTTACGCAGGCTTCATTGAGATCCAGCTCTCATAAATTTGGTCAGCGGGTTGCTTGTTTCCATGGCGACGGTGAGGGAATGTGAAAGGATGTTGAAGAATGATTGTAGTGACTTTCCCTGAAAAGCAGTGATGCAACCGGTGACACAGATCGACCAGCGGTCTGTCTGTCAGTCAGTGGGTTTGGGTTTCTCTCTCTTTTCTTGTCCACATTTCTGAACCACCCACATGTATGGCAATCAGTGCCCTTGTCTGTATGGGAAATAATGAGCGCCTGTGTGTGTATGTGTGTGTGTAACACAAGGTCAGACGCATTGCACAGACAAGTCATTTTTGCAATCTGTCCATCCATTTATGACAGAGGAAGAAAAACGCTCAGCAAAAGGAGGAGCCTTGAACCAAAGTATAAACAACTCTCCTGTAAACATCTCATCTGCCCATCGCCCACAGTGCACCCATTTCCTGTTGTTACTTCCAGATAAAATACTTGATCGACTCAGGCGATGTGCAGATCTGAGCATTATTAAAGCTTCAATTGAACTTTTTGGAAAGGAGACGTCTTAATGTCAGAAAGTAAGAAAAAAGGGCCTCTACTTTGAGAACAATCTCACAAAAATTGGGACAGCAAATAAGAAGAAAACAATTGGGTTTTTTTTAGAAAACACTCTTATTTATTAAATAAATAAATACTGCACTTTTCTTACACAATAAGTTATTTAGAACATTTTTTTAAACCAAGGTGAAATTGGCTCTTTAGGGGTCCTTATAGGATCCCTTGCAGGTTTTTTTTCTTTCCTGTTGTTGATTTATTTTTTTCTTTGTCATCCCTCCCTCCCTCACATCACACCTCCAGCTCTCAGATGAGCCTGTCTGCCAGTGAAATGAAGAAAATCACAGTTTTAGAAGTTACACCTTTCCCCCATTCGGATGGAAGGTCTTGACAGCCCAAAAAAATCAAATCAAATAAAAACATGTAACATCCTCACACATTAACGAGTAGTTTCTTTGCACTGCTGGGATTATATACACTGTACATCATTTACAATATGTCACAGTTGAGTACAGAGGGTCCGTTTGTGTCTCTGGAGTTTAATAACATCAAAGCTGGTACCAGCCCAGCGTTTGTCTTCACTTCCTCAACATCTCATTTGCTTTTTTTCTTTCTTTCCTCCCCAAAAAACATCTGGGGTTCTCTTTAGTACCAACATACTTCTTCTTCCTTCAATCTACATACAAATCAGCCCTTTAACATCGACATTCGTTGTGCTACATTTCGTATTCTCATCCTCTCTCAGTCTCTCTGTGGTACAGTTTCACCTGCGCCGATGCTGAGTCATGACGGTGCACGGCTGTAGGAGTGTTAATATATTTTGTTAAAGTCCAGCCTCGCAATCCGCCCATCTTTCACGAGTTCTCTGCGTCCTCGTTCCTCTGCAGCACTGCAGCAACACAGTGGGTAGATTCACCGTTTTCACTGTTTGAAACGCACTCCTGTGGGTTTAGCTGCATCTCTGCAGGAGCATGTTGAGGGAGTAGACCATACGCTGACGCAGATCAGCGGGGCAGCCGGACGTCAGCAGGGAGCTGAGTTTGAAGGTTTTGGACACACGTTCTTCGTTGATATACGTCAGCATGTACTCATCGCTCTGGCAACACAGGATGATCTTGGTGTGATCGTGGTAGAAGTTGACCTTTGGAAATAAAAGGAAAGACGCTGTTATCTTTCTTGTTATTGTAGAGAAGCTCATAGGAGCCTGCCCAGCAACGAATATGTTTTTAGTAATAGTAGGTGTGTTCACCTGGAAAGTGCCATCATTAAACAGCATCATGAGGGCGCGGTCGGACTTGAGCCACTGCAGCAGGTAGAGCCTGGGTAGGTGTGCATCCGTTACGGTACCGAGGTCTCCGCCCTGAAAACACATTAGGATCAGACACGCTGCGACTTGAACGTTTCTAATGCTTCAGGGTGTGGAAAGACAAACAATGAGGAACAGCAAAGAAGGATGTAGTTTAAAGGGTGGCAAAACTGGATTTTTCACTTACATCCATAAGATTTTCCTCCATGTAGTGTGAAAAGTACTTGAGCACAGTCACTTGGCCCACAAAGTGCTCAGGGACCTCGCAGGTGGGAAAGACAGAGCGTTGACCCAACTCTGCATAGTAATGGATGGTTCTGAAACGGAAAACGGACAAGAACTGGTCAGGAGAACAATTTCTATTGAATGTTATGGCTAGAAACTTTCACATGTTGTGAAAGAACAGCATACTTTCTGTCTGGCAGGAGGCTCATGTGGGTGCCATTGTTGAAGAGGACTCCCACGGTGTGATCAGACAGCTGGTAGCCAAAGCCGTACTTGTTGGAGTAGTCCACCCATTTAGTCACCCATTGAAGGTTGCGGCTGTTTAAGGCCTGAGGAGTGTCGTTTGCTGCAAGGTATGAAGAATTGGGAAGGATTAAGGCACAATCAGAAGAAGGATTATAAGAAAAGGTCAATGCATTCGTTTTAGGAGACCCCACTCACCTTTAGGCATATTCTCCAAACAGCCCCTCAACACACTAGCAACAGTCTCAGCCACACTTCCTGTCGTGCTGTCCTCCAGACCTTCAGGATACAATAAAACGCATTCAGAATGTGCTTTCATATCAGATTTTTATCATGTCAAACAAAGCCAGTAAACTCACATTCACTACTGCTGCTACAGCTGCCCAGACTCCCCCGGACGATCAGACGAATGGTGTCTTGCGTTGTCGGGGACTGACTCTCTGTTGCCAAGGCAACGGGGCTCCCAGCAGATGGCGGAAGTAGACTTCCATTCTAAGGTGGGAATGAGTGACGACAGGGCTTAGAAGCTGTGAGTTTAGATCCTCCCTTCCTACTATGACTCAGCGGTCACCCACAGATTCAAAGTGGCTGGCTTTAAAGGTTGAAAATAAGTGCTTTTATTTAGTTCTGAAACTATGCTTGTTAGAAAGTTTGCTGTGGCATTAGGAGTGATTCACTGGATTCTCAGCAGCAGGGCATCTCAAATCGAGATTAATTGCTCTATGACTAATGCACCTGCAGTAAAACCCACACTCTCGTCTACATTGTTTTGTTTTCTTACCTCAGGTGTCTTTTTGCTCTGCTGTTGGCTGATGACGGTTCTCTCCAAGTCATGCTGCAGTTTGTAGATTTCCTCCTCCTCTTTAGTCAACTTATCTACGAGACGCAGAGGCAGCAGGGGGGGAGGGAAGATGAGCACACAGCCATTGCAAGTTGCACGCAGATGTTGCATCTGTCTATTAAATGCTATGTACTCACTCAGGGTCTCGTAGTACTTGACCTTGTCCCTCTTCCCACCAAACAGAGCTGCAGCAGCCTTCTTAAAGAAGCTCTTTGCAGGACTAGAGATGTGGAAATCTGGTGCTGAGTGGCAGCAGCTAGGCGGCAGACGCTCTGGACTGAAGCCCTGTGGAGAAAGAAAAAGTGGGTCAGCCACTGTAGAGCGGTTGGTGGTAAAACGGAGGGGGGTGGGTCACTGTTCAAACTCCTACTGTGTGACATTTACAGACAGAACGGAAGAGACAGATGGGGAGGTGGTGGTGATGTCTAACCTGAGTGAAGAAGTCGTGCCTCAGAATGTGGTCCAGGTTGGGTCTGTCCTCTGGAATCTTAGCCAGCAGGTTGGCGATGAGCTGCTTGGCCTGCGGTGACAGCGAGGAGGGGAGAGAGTAGCGCGCCTCCCTGATGCACCGGTACGTCTCCTTCAGGTTGGTGGTTTCAAACGGGGGTCGACCCAGCAGCATCGTGTACCTGGAGCAGAACATGAGAAAATAAGATATTAGTATGTTTGTCTCTGATGTGAAAATGCACCACGGAGTGTTATTCAATAGTAGGTCATAACAATGACTATTTTTCCAGGAGCTTTTGATGTTGTCTAAAAGTGGATTTGCTGTTGTCCTACTCACATTACACAGCCCAGGGCCCAGACATCTGATTCGCAGCCGTGACCCTGCTTGTTCAGCACCTCGGGGGACAGATAGTTGGGAGTTCCACAGATCGTCTTCCTCCTGTTTCCCGCCGGCTCCAACTTGGCAGCCAGACCAAAGTCCCCGACCTTCAGATCCATCGAATCACTCACAAAAAAATTACCTGCAGGGAAGAAAGTGAATGAGTTAGTGAACACTTGGTATCCAACCTGAGATCAAAGACTCAGATGCCCCACAAGAGGAATCGATTGAGGAGAAAAATACTCAAGAAATGCTCTCTTTATTGAATGCATGGGAAATCAAACAAGCTGCATGTGGATTTCTTACCTAATTTAAGGTCTCTGTGAAGGATTTCCTGTTCATGCAGGTACTTTAACCCAGAGACAATCTGCCTCAGGTAATAACGCACCTCTGGCTCTGTAAGCACTTTGCGTGCCTTCAGGATGTGGGCTAACGACTGCAAAAAACACAGAAAGAGGTTCAATTAGAGCCAAACATATCTTAGCAAATATGATATTTATAATAAAACCACAGATACTCTATTATTATGTATTAAATGACAACAAAAACCCCAACATGGAGAGGGAGGCTCATAATAACTGCACTCACTTTTCTACTACAGTACTCCAACAGGATGTAGATGTTCTCCTTGTCCTCAAAATGGTGATAAAAGTGCACGATGTGTCTGTGGTGCAGCAGTCTGTGCAGCTCAATTTCTCTGTCAATCTGCACAAAGACAAAAGACAAGACGATCACGACTCGGAACTACAGAGAACTCGGTGTCATGTCATGCAGCTTTCACCGGAGCGCACGCGTTACCTTCTCCCGTTGGTGAGGTTTGGAGACGCGCGCGTGTGGGATGATCTTTGCGGCGTAAACTTTGCCGGTGGAGAGGTCGGTCATCTCGTAGCACTTTGCAAAGCCTCCCTGGAAAAGTGGGGTGAATAAAAGAATGTTAACACCTTCAGGCTTGCACTGTAAATCCAGAATATTTATATATATTTAAAGGGGGGGGGGGGGGGGGGGGGGG
>SSNR01000106.1:669334-713791 GCA_006937965.1 Callopanchax toddi | reverse complement strand
GGGGGGGCGGATCGGCGGCGCGCGCTAACCTTTCCCAAAACTTTCCCACGGCAGTAGCATTTCCCCGTGGCCGGGTCGGTGATGATCCGAGCCATTTCTGCCTGCGCATTGCGCTCCTCCGCTCTCTTCCGGCGAGGCTCGCAGGACCTCTGTGTGGACTCGCTCATGCCGCTGTTGTTAGTCTGCTGGAGCCCGGTGCTTTTATGTACTTCCATCAGAGGATCGGATATAATCCCGCACTCAGAATGCAGCCCGGAGCCGCTCTGTGCGCATTTATACTCCAACCCCCCCCCCGCGTTTTCTTCTCCTTTTCCTCCTCCTCCTCTTCCCAAACACCCCTCCTCCTTGTCTACCTCCCTCTCCCTGACGTCACGCTGTAAAACGAGAGCACGAGCCCTGCCAGGTATCGATCAGGCTGCATGTTGATAGGCTGCGCGCCGATGATGACACAGACATGAAATCAGACATTTGATCAACCTGCGTCCTGATTTATGTGCATCCCGTCATTCTCACCCAACACACACACATGAATGTCACTTCTTCACGGGACACAGACATGTTTAGATTCTGGTGGCATTTCAACATGATGCAGATCAATGATTTGGACACTGTAGAGGAGAAAGTCGATCTGTATTCTGCACAGCCTCACCTCATGGGTTTGCAGCAGAGCCAGTTTGAAGCACCAGCACCCTCAGGTGGAGACGTCTGACGTTGATCAGCGCAGGTTACAGACCTAGCTACATACATAATACATCTCTACCTGCTAGAAACCACTGAATGAAAAGACAAAAACTTGACACCTCGAATATAATTGCTTAAAAGCTGGATAATCATGTGAAAAAGAAAATCAAGAACAGCTTCAACACGCCCATTAGTTTCAGTTACATCCATTATAGAGAGTCTGAATAATTTTTCAGGTTCATTTAGTGTCTGAAGATCATTTCCAGACATCATGTTTAGTGTATGAATTCTATTTATAAGCCAGCTAACGTGTGCATGTATTTTGAAGATATAATTATGTTTTTTGTTGCACATAATTGTGCTTTTGTTATTTATGTGAACTGCACCAACAAAATTATATACTGTAATACGCTTCAATACACATTTTAAAACAAATGATCTGACATTTCTACATCTTAAGATTCATATTTAATATAGAAAGATACAGTTTCTGCAGCCAAATTCATCTATTCAGGTGGCATGCTTTTCAGAGAAGTTTTTTTTTTGCTTGAATTGGCAGCACAATGTAAAAAGGATACATTACAGCATGTTGACTCCTTCACAGAAAAAGACTCAAGGTGAAAAAAACGAGATGCCTGTAGTTCATATTTAGAGTAGACAAACATTCAGACAAATCCTCAAATATGGAAAAACCTTTATTTGAATTCTAATCATTTTGAATCCAGCATTTCATTTTATTATCTTAAACATTTAGCACCTGGCTGATTTAGAAATGATTACACTTATTATACACACAGGTGATTCAGGGATTAAGTTGCAAAATACATCAAAACTCCATATTGTGGCATCTAGATCACAATAAATGCATTGCTCACTGGGAAAATTACATATTTAAAATGACATTTAGAAGAAAATATATATTATTTAACTAAACATATAGAAAATTCTTAGGTTTTCTGCTACCTGAGTGTGTTATTTTTGTTAAAGTGCAAACTTCTCACACCAGTGTTTTCGCTTTCTTATAACCTATCAGATGACTCAGATAAGCCCTTACAACATAAAGCCATACTATAGATAATGGTTCACTAAACAATCAGCAACAGGACACACACTCAGTCTGTTATATAAGTGTAAAAGTTCACCTAAGAGTTTTCTTTTATTTCTGCACTTTTCACAAACATCATTCAAAAGGATCATTATAAGGTACTTTTTAAATTATTATATTATTAATGTAGTGCAGTGAGGTTTTAGTGCAGTAGAGTGAAAAATCCCTGAAAAGATTTGTGACTCAGTTTGTGCTCGTTGGAGTTCTCAACTGTGAGCGAACGCTTCTGATGTCATACGCAAACGTCTGGTCGAGTCCAGAACCCACAAACGTTTTGTGGGGCCAGTTAGAGAACGGGAACCGACACGCAATGACAAGTGCATCATCTGGAAGCTCCTTCAGAAGCTTTTCTCCCAACACATCCATCTGCAAAATACATGTTGCATTAAATGTTTTACAGCAAAAGACTGAGATGATTCTTTATTAGAGGTCAACTCACCACTCCCGGAGCAAGAAAAGCCGTCACATTGTTGTATGAAGACAAATCAGTCTGACAGTTTAAAAAAAGACAACTTGTAGTTGTGATTCAATAAAATGGATCATGGGATTTTTCTTCATTTACCTTCCAGAAGTCTTTTTTAACAAAAGTTGCCTGACTGGAGGGGATTCCTTTCCAGCAGGCCGTGCTCCTGGCATACGCCACTAAAATCGAATTGATCTCAAACCCTGTGCACTGAAAACCAACAGAAGAGGCTGCAAACACCTGGAAACATACAAGACGGTTTAAAAATATTTTGCATCACTCCTATTTTCTAAAACTGATACACCGTACTCACCAGGCGTCCATCTCCTGATCCCAGATCTGCCAGGCGACCTCTTCGACCCTCAAGCAGCTTCATGACATTCTGCGTCTGATCTTTACTGGAGGGCAGATATGGGACCTGAGTGGACGCAGCATGAAACTACTATAAATACTACCTCACTGTAACGGTAAGTATCAGCTCAAACGTGAGATGGTGAAGCAACTTTAACTTGTTCTTCACCCCATGAAAAATACTTAAAATTTATGAATGTAAAAATGCATGCGATATATTTTAGCAAAAGTGTTTTCATGTGTCAAAGAGATTTTCAGCTAAAGATTAGACTTCTGCAGTCGCTGGTTGAGTTTCTTGTAAAAATTATTTATGATTATAGACTTACCACTTTCTTCTTTTCCCACATTTGTTGCTAGCATGGAGCACTACGCCCCAAAATAAGCAAATTACTGTTAATGTGCAAGTTATGTTGTGTCTTAGCTAAATTTCTCTGATTTCAAACATGCATTTAATATTTGAAAGGGACATAAGGAGCCACAGTAGACAAAAAAATGTAAAAAAAAAAACAAGAAATATAAGAGTACCTTGAGCCTCCATGGTACTCTGTGGAAGCCAGGCATGACGAACATGCTCCATACTCCATACATGGCAGTGAGCAGAGCTCCTGTGCAGAACGACAGGACAGGATGTGGTTTGTTGTTGGTGCAAATCCTGTCCTGCAGAATCAATTCAATTGAGTCCTCCATTGCAAAGCATCTGGATTAGGATGAATAAAGAATCACAAAATTAATTTGGGTCAAATTAAATGCTAATCAAACACACAATTAACAGCACAACTGAAATGAACTCATCAAAATAAGAAATAGTTATTTTAGATGGTGCAGAAAAACCTAAAGTAGAGCACTTTGAGGATGCTGAGTTTTATTAACAAAAATGAAGCTTACAAAATAAAGAACATTCTGATAAAAAATGTGAAATTATTTTCCTGTGGCAGGGCCTCTGACGCTGAGGCTTTTTACAAAGGAAGTCAAAATGAAAGAAAACTGCTGAAGCATTTTAGAGTAAACGGTGTTATTTAGTGTTTGTGGCTTTGAGGCAGCTGTCTCAGCTCTTTCTGCAGGAAAGTGACCTGAAGCACACATCCCACACAGAGTAGATGGAAATTGGTCTTGACCTAGATCCCATTGAAAATCTTTGAAGACAGGAAATTGGTCATTTGTAAAAATAAAAATAAAACATAAATCTTTTAAGCTGAAAAGAGTTGGATTAATAGTTAAGAACAAACTGGATGAAGTTGTTTCTGAAGTATTGGCAGAATTTCACCTTAATGCCACAGGTTCTGCTGACATTCATGTAAGGAGATGAACAGAACTTTGCTGTTGTTATGAATGTTTGTGTTGATTTTGTTCTCTGATCTTAATGGCAAATATTTAGGATGCAACTTTTTCACAATGCACTAATTGTGTTCTTCAAATCCACGAATACCAATAACTCTGACCGATCAGCTGGTTCATAAAAAAAATTGTATTGGCCAATTTGTTGGAACAACCATGAGCTACACAGATAAGACTGTCACATATTTGGCATGGGACTTGAACAATTAAACTAGATTCCAGATTTTGTCGTTTAATTTAATTCATTTTCACTTAAACTAATTATTTTATCTGTGATGGACTGGTGACACGTCCCCCACATCTCGCCCTGTGGCTGCTGGAGATAGCTTCCAGCTCCTCGTCACCCTTATCAGAAGATGTTAAAAAAAATGGATGGATAATTTATTTATTTAGTTTTAAAATATTATATTTATTTTTAAAAAGAGTATCTTTATCTTTATTCAATTTTAAAAATTTTAATTTAAAAATCTTAAAGTATAACACATTTTAAATATCAAAGGTAAAAATGTTAAATATTTCTGTAAAAATATTTATCTGATTCCAACCAGAGTTTGTCAAAAATGACCAACATGACAACAAGGTGTTCAAATTCTAACAGCAGATGGAGCCACAGTGACCTTTTCTCCTACAGAAACCTTCTAGAAAAGTTGTTGTTTTGGACGCTTTAAGGACCAGTACAGTCTGAAATATCTGACGAATGAACCCAGATTTATCATTGTAGACAGACAGGACCTCCACAAGCCCGAATTCTTACAAAAGTGTCGTTTAAACAACGCGACAGTGTTAGAGTCACTGAAATCCCCATAGAATCGGTGCACAACAAACAAACGCAACAATCTTACACATAGATGAGGAAGTTAGAACACACAAACAGACACTTAGCGGCATTAGGTGGCACATTATTGAGGAAAACGCACACAACTACAGGATTCGTACAGACGCACTTGCCTGAGCCGCCTGCCTGCCCCGCCCCTCTGCTGCTGCTGCACTGAGCATGCCTGCGCACACGCACCGTCCAGTCAAAAGACAGTCAGTCAGCAATCACCCCGCCCCGGCAAGCCAAGTGCATGATACCATATGTCTGAGGGAGAGTTAGTATTTGCTCTAGTTACATAATGTTGTATCCAGTGCTGTGATTTTTTAGTTTTATGTTTTAAGATGTGATAGATATGGGTTTTATAATAAAATGCAAAATGAAAAAAAAAATCAAAGATGTTTTGCAGAAATCTATATTCAATTCAGTTTTTATATCTGTCTAATGAATTCTGTCCTTTAATGCATCTGAAAGAGGTGCAGCTGATTATAATTGCTAAAACACAAAACAGTCTCTTTATTCTCTTTTACTTCCGGAGCTGCCTCACCTTTCACTTGCTCCCATTGATGAGGCCGTGTTTTAATATTCATCAGCACTCAGGTCCCTCTTATTTGCTCAGCCTCTTGTTCTTTCAGACGCTGCTTCAGGGGCGGGGTGGGGTCAGTGACGCAAAGCAGCCTATTATTTTAGCTTCCTGAACAAAAATAAATAAATAAAAAATACGGACCAGCTGGGAGCTGATGACATACCGTGGAGAATTGTTTAAAAAAATCAAAAATAAAACAGGTGAAATATTGAGGACCTAATGGATCTGTATGGGAAGGTAAGCTGCTGAATTTCTATTAAAGTAACATATAATAAAAAAGAGGGAGGGTCTTATCGCGATATCTCGCTGCTGCTAACTAAAAACCTGAGCTAACGTCCAGCTGTTCACAGCTGCATGCGTTCAACCCGCTGACGTTAAAAACTACAACCCCCTTCTTCTTTGCCCCCCTCGTGACGTAAGGGCCACGCACGGCACGCGCTTCCCCTCCGCTCGCGCTCCCATCGTGGCAGAGCCGAAGCGGAGGGGACAGCTCCCAGGTGCTGAAACTGGTCGGAGACACATCAAAAAATAAAGCCGAATTCTGCGCGGCAGGGGCAGACACAGGTAGAACCGAGGCCTTCGAAGCAGGTTTGTTCACACCGACGTCCTCGACGCGTCGTTTTAGCGTCAAAATCCACAGTTATGTGCAAGAATTTCCACGAAAAGATAAAATGACCTCCTGCCCAGAAAATGCTTGTCTGACATTAGCTGGCATAGCTTCCTGCTCAGCGGCATCGCGTTATTTCATAACGAAACGACATTTATTGTAGGTTAAATATATAATCGTTTGTCTTTTCAAAAGGGCGTCCTTGCTAATAGTAATAATAATCATCATAATAATCATAATCATAGCGGTGGTGTTACATACACGGAAGCAGGACGTGCATGATGGAGGTCCGGCATCTTTTATTTACTGCAGAGGAGATGGACGCAGGTTTTTATTTTTTATTATTTATTTATTTTTGGGAGGGGGGAGAAGCTCGGTTACCTTGTCCAAAAAATTCACCTTGATAGAATGATGTGTTGTTAGTCTCGTCCTCTCTGAGGTCGCTGACCGCTGACAGCGAGCACGGAAATGCTGAGTGCATGCGCTGCTAAGGAGGAAGATCAATTTCTATTCTTCAAGTACTCAGTGTACGATTGTGAGCTGCAGCAGTTTTATTCTAGGGGCAGATTTCAGTTCCTTTTATTTTCCTTGAAATTGGCAGCTTTTATAGAAAAGAATAAAGCAACGAGTTATAAACAGCACAAGCAGATCTGTTAAAGTTTGCATTGATAATATAGGAAGGGGAGCAGGGTCACTTTGAAAATTAAAAACAAGGGGGGAAAAATCACTGTGTTGGGGATTATTTTAGCATAAAAGAGCTTGTTATCTAATGCTCTTTATTAGAACAGCTTGCTGTGTTGGTCATGCTGGTTTGCCTGATGAAGCCTTCTGTCACCTCTGATCTGTGGCCTGTCCAATACGCCTGTACTGTTCATATATAATATTTAGATTATGTCATCCCTTTTCTTTTCATTCTCTACAAATTTGACTTTCCATACGACCAGATCCCAAGTTTAAAACATTTTTAGCAAGATCTTTGCTTCTCATTTTTCGTAATTATCTTTAATATACCTCAAGTTTCATGCAACTTGAAGATGAAGCCCCTAAAGCGATGTTCCTGTTCCTTTTCTTCGGGTTATTGCAGATGGCTGCCACTCAGGATGTCAAAGGGAAAGGAGAGGGAGGCGATCAAAATTTTGACTACATGTTCAAGCTGCTGATCATCGGCAACAGCAGCGTGGGTAAGACGTCCTTCTTGTTCCGCTACGCCGACGACGCCTTCACTTCAGCCTTCGTGAGCACAGTGGGCATCGACTTCAAAGTGAAGACTGTGTATAAGAACGACAAGAGGATCAAACTGCAGATCTGGGTATGAAATATTCACATTCTGACACTTTGAATTTAGCCACAAAATGCTCACCATGCAGGCTTGTTAGTTACCTTTACCATTTAAAGCAGCAAATGTTTTGTGTTACTTCAATTTCCCATTTAATTTTGATAAATGGGGAATGTTTATTTGGTAGAACTCAGATTTTGCAGCTTTCCAAGAACCCCTGACAGAATGAACACATTTTAGTAAATAGGGCTTCAAGATATTTCATCCTCTTATTTCTCTTCTCTTCTATTAGTCATTGCTCTCCTGCAGAGTGATTCCTGTCACTGAAAGCTGTCGTTCTTTGTCCTGAGTCCATTATGTCTCATATCTTTCTCTGTTGATCAATAATGTGTCAAGAGCTGTGATAGTTTGGGGCCTGATGGCACTGCCATTCAGAAAAGAGGATCAGCATTTATTCAGTACAAGTCAGTGTTTTGTCTTCTACGTAATAATATGCCAAAACTACCTTGGACTTGTGTTAAAAATGATTTAAACCTCATTTGCGGATTCAGAAAAAAACAATTAAAGGTGTTTATATGTTTATATTAAACGGAAAATCTAGCTTTCTTTGAACTTCAGCACATTTTTTTAAGAAAGTTAGTCCAAAAACTATGTTTCATATGAAGCTGAGTGATTTGTTTACTTGCTGTAAATTCAAGAAAGGCTATAATACAGTGAATAAAGTGTGGTGACAGATGGAAACCTCAGCGTTACTGGAGACTAGTAAGTGTTAGCGTGGCGCACAGCAGCACTGAATGCAGAAGCAACACCTTCCTCAGAACGTGTGGGAAACCGCAGAATGTCTGAATCTGTTTAATTAGGAGTTCATCGAAGCTGCTGAAGCAGATTGTCTCCTAATACCTCTGAGGCAGTGAGCGGAAATGGTTTGAAAGAGTTTTTTTCCCCTCCTCTTTCTCTCTTTTTGTCACAACTTAGCATCAATTAGCCAATCATTTGGTGCTTTTTTGTCAAATAAAGAGCTGAAGTAGAAGTACTCCCATCAGAATGTGAAAACTTGTGACTGGACGCCTGAATGGGAGCTAATCAGGATAATGTGTTCATCATCAGGACAGACAAGCATATTCTGAAATATAAAGGATTGCCCCCTGCATCCAGATAATTGGCCTGTCTCTTTTAGTTGGACCCAGAGAGAGCTGAGACATGCAGTAAGTAGCCTTTTAAGGTGATGGCTGCTGCCTTAATTCATTGCAGTGGACACACATCATAATGCATAAGGAGCTATTCTGTAATTAAATGAGGCTGGAGTGAATGAAACAACAAGTGATGGCCGTATCATTAAAAACAGATACACACATCATGACGGCGTTTTCTTTTCCGCCGTCAGTTTTCCTCTCGCTGCCTCGCCACTTAAAGTCATCAGCTGCTTTCATTGATTTCTGCTGAGCTTGCAGCTATGAGTGAAGCTTTTCAAAGTGCCCAAATTTTCAGGACTCAGACAGATTTATTATTTTTTTCCCACTCCCGTCAATTTTTTTTTACCTAAGAGCGGTAAGAGTCGTAGTTAAGCAATACACGGAGACAGCTGTAAAAAGGATACAAGCACAATTAGCTTGTTTTTGTGTGTGCATTTTTATAAAGCTCTGCAGTGTTTTGTGCATGTGTGAGTGGAAGCTCTGCAGACTGAAAGCTCCATCTCTGCAGAGTGGAAGGTCAGATTTGTCCTCAGGCTATAACAGAGCACACTGTTGTAGCCATGTGCAGACGAACAAAAAGCAAACGTTCTGCGGCGGACACGATCCAGAGCAGCCTGTTGGGTGTCTGTTTAACAACAGCCAAGTGGAGCAGCCAGAAGTCTTCTGACATGATTCACAGAAGCCTGGAAACACACTTGTTGTGGGTGTAAGAACAGTCCTGTAAACATACAGTTTTGACATGAGCGAGATGATTGGGAATGTTATTATGTAACACAAAAACAGCAGGAAAACAGTCACATTTTTGCTTCATTGCTTTACATTTCATTTAGCTTCCTCCCTGACATCTTGAAGCTGTACTCACCTCATTTGGCTTTGAGCCATTTGTTTATCCATTTCGCCATCGGCAGCAAACTCAATTTTGAAATCATTTCATTTCTATTTTTAGTCCTTTTTCTGTGAACTACATGTCACGAGCTAAGCTTTTAACACTGCAGTGAGCCTTTAATGCAGCTGAATGATTATTTTATTGGAAAAAGAAAAAAATCAATCTCATCAACAAAAAACTGAGGTGCTGTTCTTGGCACCTTATCAATGCAAAGCCAGTGAGGCAGTAATCATTATTTCCAGATCACGAGCACCAAGTGTGGCTGTAACTATAATATTTCAGCGTGTATAAATAGCAGCATATTAATAATGAAAACGTCTGCTCAGTCACAATACTCCTGTGGATCTGCACCATGCAGGATCAGGTCAGTGTTCCCGAGCTCCAGCAGCTATTTTAAAACGTGTTGTCTGTGTGTAGGACACTGCGGGCCAGGAGCGCTACAGAACCATCACCACTGCTTACTACCGTGGCGCCATGGGCTTCATCCTCATGTACGACATCACCAACGAGGAATCCTTCGGAGCCGTGCAGGACTGGTGAGTCCAGTTTAGTAAGATAGATGTCAAAACGGCAAAATAACTGTCAAGCAGAATGTTTTCTTTAAAGATTTTATCCTTTTTTGATCTCCTACTGAAAACAACAGCTTCTGTCCACATATCTATATGAAATTTGACCCTTTTTATTCAGTGTGCACGTTTGTCAGGCTCACAGATGAAGCAGAAACTTGTCAAGGTCACATCTCTGGTCGATTCATGAGTCACATAAGCTGGCTGAATAACAGCACCGAGCTGTTACTTCTGATGGTGCATTTGTGTCTGAACCAGGACATGGAAGGCGATGTTCTGTTGGTTAGAAAAACTGGGTTTCTGGGTTAGCAACTACACTAGAAACACCTCAAAGGAAGCCAGTAAAGATGATTGTGTTTTGATTTACATTTATTCTGATCAGCTGCATGTGCTGAATAAAATATCTGCTCTTACAGCTTCATACAGCACAAAAAAGATTTCTGATGCAAGAAATATGCATTCTTATCAAACAATTCATGGCAAGATATTAATGTTATAAGGATTAAAGGCACACTATGTAACTGTTTCATATTTAAAGTCTTTTCCTTGAGCCAGTATGTGCTAATATGACCCTTTACAGGGTTAATGAAAAGTCACTCAGCCCCATCTGCTGCTTGGATCCAGAATACCACGTTTGCAACTTCTGGGGGTTAGGCTAACCCAATGTGGCTAACTGTTATGCTAGTGCTAGAGTGTTTTTAGTGCATGATTCCTGTTTTTTTTCAATCTCTCCCTGCTTGAACACAGCCGATTTCTTTGAAGGAGTAAATAACTTCTCCAGTAGAAAGAATAAAGGCTGATTTCAACATTTTCAATAGTTAGATTTTAGGTGTTTCTGAGGAACAGTGGTGCTAACATTTTGACAACAGTGATTTAAAACGGGCACTAGGGGGTGTCAAAACAAGCAAAACTGCATAGTATGCCTTTAAGAGGATATTATTGGTCAAATATTATGCAATATTTTGTTGTTTGTATGTATGACTGTATCAATCATTATCCAAGGGATTTTTGTGTAAAAGGCATAAAATACAAGTTTCAGATAGCATCCTGAACAGCCTCTGTTTAGAAAAATAGCTATATATTTTACAAACCTTTACACAGCTGTCAATTTTGCATTACACTGATATTTACATAGAATGATTTTGTTATTTAAGAGCATATGGATCACCAACATTACCAAAATGTATGCTTTTTCTGCAATAAGATGAATTTGAAAGATTTATAAATAATAACCGGATGAACTGATGTGAAATTTTGGCTGTATTTATTTTTAAATAACACTCTCCAAATTCACTTCAGGTAGCAATCTTTTTCCAACACATTGCAAAAGCAGTTATATTTAATCAGAACCACATATTTACTGCTGGTCTGTCTTTAACGGATAAAGCATTTAAAAGCGACACACAGCTCAAAGGATGCTCTCTATTTGCAGCAGCAACTGTGTTTAAACGCTCCACGTTATCGGCCAAATTCAGATTAATTTCCTGTCACTGTAAACAATAAAAGGCTTTCATGTACAGATAGGTCAAAGCCAGACGCACCTATTATTCTTTTAAGACCTCTCTGACTCTTAGACAGCACGCTGCTGTCGGAGTTCTGTCTGTGATGCTTATCTAATTAAAGGAGTCAATTGTGTCGCTGGCAACAACAGTCCCAGAGGGTCACCTGACGTAGCAGCAAATCAATCAGCTAAAGACAGGAAGGGAGCCTCCTTTTTATCCTTCACCTAACTGGCTTTTGCCTTTGTCACTTGCTATAATCCCACTTTTTCTTTCCCTTGTTTTTTGTGACAAGGTTGAAGAAGAAAAAAAAGAGGTTGCCATGGTAATGGTTCCTTCGCTGACTGTGGCTGAATTAAGCTTGTGACGTGCTCATTTCATGCCTGAGTCACAGACAAACCAGAGGAATACTGTAATACTGTGGCACCAAATACTGAGCCTGGGTTGGACTAAGTGATCGCCAGTACCCGGGCAGTGAGAGGAGAAACTCTGACAAAATGTTCCGAGTCCTTGTTTCTTCCCGTCTGCTGGTTCCTTATCTGTTTTCAGCCAGTGGTGTCTCTGCTGCCCTACTTTCAGTCAAACTGCAACTCCACAGGAAAACATGTTCCTAAAATTCTCTCCTTTAGTGTGAGCAGCCTGCAGAGGTTTCTCACAGAGAAACTGTAAATTCACTGTAAATATAAATTATATCTGTATGAACATGGGGCACAGTGCTGGTTTTTGTGTAGGATTTAGGGTATGCATGTTGGTGGAAGTAAATGATATGAACTGGATAACTAAAAAAAACATATATCCTGGTTTACTCCGACCATTTTAACACTCAAAGCTCAAGTTGAAGGCTGAAAGACTTAAAGTTGATATAGGACATTTGCAAAACAAATTAGCTTTCAATGTTTTTTATCATGCCTCTTAACAACGTTCTATCATAGTATAGCTAGCTATAAATATATTGTGGCGATTAAAAAAACCCTGAAAGAAATTAATTAAATGGTTGTCTCACAGTTCTCTAAAAACTTCAGCCAATCATACGTTTTGGACCAAAAGCTAAAAACTATTGGACAATCTTTCTGTCAGTCTTGCCAAAGCGCCTCACTTCCGCACTGCTTTGATTCTCCATTCATGCATGCTGGAACATTTTTCAGCACAACATCCTGGAAGTGAGAGGACAGAAACAGCTGTCTGTTAACGCTTCAATTTTAGGAAAAAATACCAGAGTTCCAAAAAGAAAAACACTTTTTCAGCTAGCAGAAAACAAAAAACGTTTTACGTAGAAAGAGGAAAAACCAGGGTGAACATTAGCGTAGCGTTTCAACGACTGGTGTTTTGCTCTCTCTTGTTTACTGTGGCAATGCACGGTCCATGTCCAGGGGACACCGTGACGGTCAATTTTTATCCATCTGTTCTTCCAAATAAGAGAAATTCACCTTTTAATAACCTGATTATTTTTACATTAAGAACAGATTTTTCAGCCATGTGATAAACCCCAAAATCTATGCATTAATTGTCTTTCTCCTTATATTTATACCTCTCTCCCTCCTTAGCCATCATCCATCTCAATCTCTTTCTGCATCCAGCTCTTCATCCACCTTAAACCCAGCTCTCTTTCTCTGTATTTCTCAACTATTTCTCTATCAATCATCCTTTTTTTGTCCATCTTTTTCTCTCCTCTTTCCATCTTCTGCTCTATCGGACCACATGGGTCAAATGACAAGAACACAACCAGTTTGAACCCTTAATGATAGAATGGTCCACAGCAGTCTGAGAGTCTCAGACACACGCATGTGAAAAGCATCTATAATATGAAGTAAATAATGGCTTACATCTAACCATGAAGTCGTTGCATATTTTCAGTACAGAGGGACAAATGACCCACTTTTCTAGTGATGCATTCTGTGACTCAAATATGAAATGACGCCAAAAAGAACGGATCGGTCCAAATGGTGAAGCAGCATTACATCATTTTGTCCTTTCTTCCATATTTTTGGTCCGGAATCATTTTTAAAAGGACACAAAAGAAGTTCGACCATTTGTTGTGGAGCAAAGCATCAGCTGTAATCTAAATGCGTGTGTGTTATTCTGCACAGGTCGACCCAGATAAAAACCTACTCATGGGATAATGCACAGGTGGTGCTAGCTGGGAATAAGTGTGACATGGAGGAGGAGAGAGTGGTCTCGGTGGATAGTGGCAGACTGCTGGCAGAACAGTTGGGTAGGTCACAGGACATCATCCTCCTAACATCAGACGCATACATTAAAAAAACATGTTGGAAATTGCAATCTTTGTTATTTTATGTTCTCATCTGAAGGGTTTGAGTTCTTTGAGACAAGCGCCAAGGACAACATCAACGTCAAGCAGACCTTTGAACGGCTTGTTGACCTAATTTGCGACAAGATGTCCGAGAGCCTGGACACGGATCCGGCCGTCACCACGGGAGCTCCCACCGCCAAACTGACAGACAGCGCTCCACCCCTCCAGCAACCCGGATGCAACTGTTAGTGAGCGATGTTTGGAAGCATGCACCCGTCCTGTTCGGGCAGCAGAGTGAGCAGCATCATCACTCCGCTGGTACTGCCTTCTCCGGACTGCAGTTCAAACACTCTTCTGTAAAAACATCGCAAAAACAAAGTAATTAAATAAAAAAGGCTGTCGTGTTATCTCCCGACGTTATCACCCTATATACAGAGCAAATAACCAGGAAAAAAACAGTCACGGCTATCGTGTAACATCACAGGTTATCTAGAACATAGTGACACAATATTCTCATCCTTCAGCTGTAGAAACGATAATACACAGATTATGTTTGACAGGGCTTAAATAGTTCACACTCATACTGCACAGGTAAGACCTTTAAACTCTTTAAGAATACAACAGAGATAGAATCAGTGAGTGCTTTAATGAGTTTTTATTTCTGTGAGCTGTGAATTTTCCTTTAACTTTTTTTTATTTTTTGACTCCTGAAGCTGCCAGATCTTTTGATTTATAGCCCTAGATGATGTAGCAGCTTTCCTTTTTCCTGTACAGTAAGTGAGCGTGAATTTGCATGAGTGTGATGTGAAAATGCCATCCAAAAAAAGTAAAAAATCTGCTACCTTTGGGGGGAAAAAGTGGCCTTTTAGCATTAAACACGGCCTCTGTACGTCCCTGTGTTGGAATGAATCCAGTCTGTATAACCTTCACCCTTTGCTGTCTGATTTTTCTGATAAATATACCTTAAAATCCTAAAAGCACCTCAGTCATCATCCTCAGTCTGTAAGACATCTTTTCACTGTTTGATGCAAAGAGCATGCTGCCAAAAAAAATAATAAAAAATCCAACATATGTGCTGTTTCATCAAAGACAGGCTAAGCTCTCCATCCACTAGTCCATGTGATTTCATTTAATGAAACTCTCATGCTGTCAAAGCACAGTAAAGTGTTTAAAAACAGATGCGTTCTGGCGTGGAATAAACAGCCATAATTTCTGAGTCAGCATAACGACGTCCCTCCTTAAAGAAAACTCTCAGTAAGTTGCTATTAAAACCTAGAAACTCACCCTTCTGCAGGCAAACTCTATAATCTCTTTAATAAGTCAATGTCGTAGCTCATTTAAAATCTGTTTTTAATTTAATTTTAAAAAATACAATCTTTTGTGCCAAATCATAACATTTTTTAGCCACGTCTATTGTTTGTTCCATAGTTGAATTAATCCTGAAAAAATTGCATGAAATCCATCCTCACCCGTCCGTGTAGATTTATATTGTAAGACACTGTATATATCACTCTATGTAACAGATTTCAAAGCATTTTCATAGCACTTGCTATGAGATGCAAAGGGCCAATAAGTGCAATATTTTATGAATTAAATTCTGTATATAGTTTCTTCTGTCTTTGAGTTCAACTCCTATGTGTAGTGTGAGAGTGGAGGTAGATGTTTCTGAGGGCGTTGCTCTCTCTGAAGAGTCAAGGGAATGAGATGTGTGTGTGTGTGTGTGTATGTGTGTGTTTACCTGCCATATTGCAGAGATAAATTACAGTTATAAAGTGTATTGTTTGTGTATACCTTTTGTACAAATGTACTTGCGTGCTGTATGCTGTTCCTGCTATCTGTTGGATGTCGACTGACCTTCTATTATCCTGTCAAAATGCAGTGTTATTGTGAAGATAGTCAGGGAGATAACTTAGTCCATGCCATAAGCCGTACTGTTAAAAGTCTATATTAAAGAAAACATTTTAAAAAAGGGAAACATTAACTAGTTCAAAGATCCTGCACATGAGTTTGCACACATGTAATCTGTGTGTTAGCGTCTGTAAGTGTGTGATAGTTGTTGCCATGGAATAAATTACAGTAGATGAAGATTAATTTCTTAAAATAAACAAAAAGAATAAAGGTGGCCAAACAGTCAATCGGATAGAATCTTGTTTTAGAAAACTTTACATATAACTGAATATATTTCTTGGAGTGCAAACGAAGTTAAAAGTATGTTTTTGAGATTATAGGAAATAAATTCAAATTCTATCAGAGGCTGTGTGTGTTTCCTGATCTTCATTGACTTTAATGAGAGGTGACGGAGGAGCTGAGTAAAGGTTGATTCATTCCATCTCAAGGCAACAGCGCCCCCTTGTGTCACAGTTTGACATCAGTCATGTTCATTCTTTTTTCCATGGAGGAAATAAAATTAAAAAAACAATTGGTAATAGCTCTTTTTTTGCCATAATTATTAATCAAATTTAATCAGATTAATCAATGGATAAAACACTGTGGCTATTTGCAATTTGCTGTTATTAAACAGAATTATTAGTTTGTTTAATTTAACCAACAGTAGTAGTTGGTATGTCAAGTTATTTTGTGGGTCAGACGGTGAAAATTTTAACATTTTGTATACTTTCTATACATTTTTTAAAGGCAAATTTTTCAATTTTTTTGTACTTTGATTGGAATAGTAGCATTTTTTTTTTAGATTTTTGAAAATAGTATAAAACAAAATTAACTTATTGCAAAGTTTGAGGCTATTTTAGTAACTTTTTTCATGAATATACCAATAAAAACATTTTCACAAAAAAAAAAAAAAAAATCCAAATCTTTAAAATGTTTGTAACAAAAAATGTCTAAAACTAGAAAAGATCTAGTTTTTTTTTAAATAAAAAAAGCAAATTATCTAAACATATTCCTTCTACTTAAAGGTTGATTTTTTTCCCTCAATTTCCTTTAATTGCTGTGTGACGCAAACACTAAGATGTAAAACGTCTGATTCATCTCCTACTCTACAGAAACTGTCCCCAGGTTTTTCATCCACACACACACACACACACACACACACACACACACACACACACACACACACACACACACACACACACACACACACACACACACACACACACACACACACACACACACACACACACACACACACACACGTAAAGGAATGAAAACACACAGCCAGCGAGTAGGCAGAATCAACCCATGCTTTTATTTAATCCATTGCATATAAAAACTTTTTAAATTCTTTTATTTGTTTTTTAGATAAAGTCGTATGATCTACAGTGCTATCCAATAGACTGTGATTAACAAGGAATCGAGTAAAATAACATTTGAATTGTCCTATGAAACGTCCAGACAAGTTGGCATTCTAAAGACAAAAAGAAAACCCCAAAAATAATTATCCTGAAGACCTTTTTTTTTAAAAATTTTATTTTATTATTTTTTTTTAAGTTACAGTTTGTGTTTTTCCTTTCAAACCATAAAAAAATAGAACAGATAATGAAAAAAGAACCCACTATTTCCATTGGTCCAGGGCTGTTTCAAATCTACAGTATGTGTGTCAAAATAAGAGTCCTGGGTTCAGGACAGTGATGCAGTCCCCTCCCCCTCCTCCCCCATACACAAAACCCCTCTTCAGAAAGATGTCAGTGGTTTTTTTTTTTGGATATTGCAAGTGATGCGAGTGAGCCGAGCATAGATGAGCGACACGCCCGTCAGTGTTTCAGCCATAATTAATGCAGCAGTGGCTGAACATGCAGGCGCGCCTCAAAGCCTCTGTGCTTCGTAGGGCCACGGTCGGGCAACCACACACACACACACACACACACACACACACACATACACACACACACACATGCACTCCGCTGCTGCACCCACGCTCAGTGTTTTGGGTCTGGATAAATCCAGATGACTTGATGAGCATGAGCAGTGGAGTAAAAAGTGTGAGCGGTCCGGACCAGGTCGCCCGTAAATGCAACACTCAGACATCTGGCTGTAGGCCACAATCACTCATGTGGTAAATCTTTGACTTGTGGTTAACCTGAACTTCTGCTGATCTCTGCACCGACATGCAGTACGTTCCAACCACTTCTGTTTGGCTGCGAGAGTGAAAAGGCAACTTTTCTCCCATCAGGCCAACCCAAGCCAAAAGATTCACCAATGCAGCAAAAGGAGAACTAGAGAATAATAATAATTTTAAAAAAGGCTGAAGTAAATGATGTATTGAATTTAAGGCACAGCCCATGGGCCAAGGAACAGCTTCTTTTTTTTGTTTGTTTGTTTAAAAAAACATTTTGGCTTTCCCTCTCTCCTCTTTGAGCTAGTTCTCAGGTGATCAACAGGTCGATGGATTTTTTTTTTTTACACTGGAGCTCGTGTGTAATAAACATTCTCTCAACAAGAGGTACATAATACAGCCACGCCATCACCAAAAGGGATGATAAGAATTAACCATTTACAGCAAACTGCATTATGATAGTAATAACATTAATAATTATATATTATGTACAGCACAATAAATATATGTTTGTAAACAGCAATAAAACATAATTCTTTTATTACAGGTAAGGGCATCGGGTGAGGACGGAAAAAAACATATTGGCACAAAATCAAAGTTAAATTAAAATGGCATGAAACGAAAGTATGAGCTCTTTAAAAAGCTGTGTGCAGTTTTCAAGTTTTTTTTTTCCTTTTTTTGTTTACATTAGTAGATTTTTTTCTCTAAAATATATTATGTACAGGGGAAACCAAAGTATTTTTTGGGGGTATTATAACTGGCAAGCCTGTAATGTGGTCTATGCTACAGTGAAATCTTTACTGTACCACCTTTATATTGCAAAACAACTTATAGAAAAATATATACCAATAAATAATAGCACTGTGTTCAAGTGATTAAAGTTGTCAAAAACACGGATGAAAAAGGAAAGAAGAGACTTGGCCGATGTTTGAATTAAAAGCATTCAAATTTGGCGATTTTAAAGGTGTAAAATAATAAATAAGTGGTTTTAGTGCATTAAAGTATCTACGCCTATTGTGAGAATGGAGCTGATTGTCTTGTTGAAAACAAAGACAATGAACTGCAGGATGGGTAAATGAATATATGATAATAAAGTACACCATAACTGGCTGAAAACTAGCATGTATCACTTGTTTTCAGCTAAATATGTGATGCTTTTATAAAACCACTAGTCATTTATTCTCACTATTTCAAAACACGTGGAGAACTAATCAAACTTCTAAAAAAAAAAAAAAGGTGCTTTTAAAATTCTAACTACAAAGCATTGCATTGTCTCAGGGTGTGTTCAAAAGAACTACAGGCAATTTAAATTAAGGGCTTCATTCATGGATTTAACAGATTATTTCAGGGTTTTTTTTACTTTCTTCTTAGAGAAAGCGCTAAAAACAAATTATTAGAAAATAATGCACAGGACTAACTGAACATGAGTATAGTGGTATAGTAATGCAAATGCTATTGGAGAAAGTGCAAAAACATCATCTGATCCAGCCATCAAGAGAACTCGTTATCATTTCGTTTCCAAAACTATCTCATTATTTTTTCCTTTTTTACCAAAAGAAAAAGTTAAACTGCAAAAGTAAAATTCTAGAAAATATCAGAATCTTTAATACAGTACAAAAAAAATGAAAGCGGTCTAGGACAGCCTCACAGCTGTTCAGATTGAAGCTTTTTGTCAGTCAGGTTTTGAAAGGAAGACGTCCAACATTTTAAAATGCGTTTGGCGCTGCACCTGCCGTCTCTGCAGCATCAACATGCTTCTAATTTAGTGTGGGGGGAGGGGGCGGGGAATGTGAACAAACCAAAAGGGGTGTTTTCTCACCAATAACTGCTTCTTTTGAGTCATCGGCACCTAATAAAAACAGAAAGACACCACGGGACGTTCGAGCAAGGCTGAGACGAAGCAGAAAGACGGAGAAGGACGCGTCCTAAACGTAAGGTTGTCAAAGAGAGAAGTCGATGTGAAAGAAAGACCACTTCAGTACAAATGGGAATGAAAAGGGAGTTTTCCTGAGTGCAAAATAAGTTGAAGTAGTACCGATGGGCGTGACTAAATGAAGCTGGCGAGAGGAGTGGCTAGGAGGTGGAGAGCAGCGCACGCTTTGGAACCAGAAACATGGATGTATAAAAACCAGAGTTCACAACCCCCCCCCCCCAAATATTCTATAAATAATAATCTGTCTTTACTAAGAAGAGCAGCTAACTGGGTGCTGTCCGTGACTGCTATGTGTCGGGGGATTTCTCCTCCTCCTCGCCTTCTTCCTCTGCGACGTCTTCCTCTACAACACAAGCCTGTGAGCAGGGCGTTTCCCCTTCCTCTGCTACCTCATCTTCATCGTCCTCCCCCACCTGTTCGTCCAAAGGAATCTCTGTAGATTCAGAGTCCTGCGTGCAGAGTGTTTTAGAGTCCGTACAACTGTTTTCCTCCTCCTCCTCATCGTCCTCCTCCTCTTCCTCTGGCTGGCTGCCACTGTCTTTCTCAGTGTCCGATTCCCCGTCCTCCTCCAGGGTGAGCTCAAACTGGAACTTGTCCCCTCCAGGGGGCCGAGTGCCATCCTCTGGCTCGTCCAAAGCCGGAGATGGACTTTGGGGGATGGTGCTTTGGTACCACTCTCTGTTGTCTTCTAGCGTGTCCAGGATGTCCTGGGCGTCCGGGTGGACCAGGTCGGCCCACGTCTCCCACAGAGGGTGGACAATATAGTCTATGAAGCCAACCTACAGAAAAGAAGAAAAAGCAGGATGTTCATTTGGTTTCTTGTGCTAGATGCTCGTGACGTGACTTTGACTTGACCT
The DNA here is from genome assembly GCA_006937965.1 of Callopanchax toddi. Lineage (NCBI taxonomy): Eukaryota > Metazoa > Chordata > Actinopteri > Cyprinodontiformes > Nothobranchiidae > Callopanchax > Callopanchax toddi. Next base: position 693,379 of record SSNR01000106.1, on the reverse strand, counting down.
GCAGTGGTTACCTGGCTCTTTTCCACTGAGGCGTTGTGTTTGTCACACATGGGGCTGATCTCCATACCCCTCTCCCTTTCCCGATCACCTTGGCTGAAAAACTCCTCCATGATGCGGTCTGTCCATTGTCGGTACAGCTGCAGAGGTTTTGTAGGGTTGCTCAGGTCGGCACAGTGAACCATGTTCTGGAGAACCTGAATGCAACAAATCAGAAATCCAGGCACCAGTTGAGACTAGGTGTGTGTTTTTAACAGAGCAAAGAGATGGTCTTTAGAGGCTACGGTTCGGAGGCTCACCTGTATCCTGTCAGAGTAGTTGTCCAGCAGCAGCACGCCGGAGCTGGTGACTTTCTTTGTTTCCACCATTGTTTTTAGATCAGCCAGCAGATTCATATGTTTGGACATGTCTGTTGCTAGCACCTTGAAATACCCAAAACACATCGTAACAAGAATTAAATAGTTAAAAAAAAAAACTCCTCAGATGAGAAGCTAAACATCTTCAATGAACCAAAGAAGTCCAGATCACTGGTTTTTACTTGGTTCTTGGAGAGTTTAACTTTTACTCATGACAAGTGGTAGAATCACTACCTCAGGAGACATGAAAGTTTTCTCCACTTACGATGTCAATGACCATCTTTCGCAGTGATTGTCGTTGTTTTTTGGTCAGGTTTTGGAAGATGTCACAGTTCTCCTCTTGTAGTAGCTTGAAACCAACTGCTAAATGGTGGTTCTCCAACACCGATGAGTCGTTGTACATCAAGGCTAGCTCTGAATCTGCAGGAGGGACATGACAGCAATGCACTCTGGGTCATTTAAAGGCCCTCCGTCCATTAAGGTGCAAACAAGTCGGATGCAGTTGAAACAGAGCAGCAGAAAGGAGAAGGGGAATCCTTGTCTGCTGCTCTTTAGCTGACAGAAGATCGGTTGGGTGGCTCCTAACCAGGATGACTCATGCCACCTTTACTGCAGGGATTCCCTTTTTATGCTTCAGGGAAGCACCACACAGTTTGTGCACGAAGCATCTGAGGCTGCACGGTGTCTTCTCTGTGCTGATTAGTAACGCTGATTATGCAACACATTTGTCTGGAGAATGGTTGTTTAAAGCGATGCCCAGTAGACATACACCGTGTGTTTTGCCACAAATCGGTAAATTAAGGCAATACACGTTGAGCCTTAAGCCAGGAGAGGGTGAGTCAGTTAAAGAGAGATGGGTGGGTGGGTGGGGGGGGTCTTGAGTGGCTGCAAACACAACACCATTACATCTGCAAGCCTGGTTTGTTGCTCAGTTTACCAACAACACTTTGTGGATCTGAGTCATGTTTTTATCTTTTTCCAGGGATTTTTGGTACCTATTTTTGTTGTTTTCTCTTTAGTTGAGGAGGTGACAGGAATTTTGATATAGAGTTTATTTGAGCACAAATAAAAATGTAGAATAAAGGGTGAAAATGCAAAAATGATGTTCTTAAATGGCAACAAAGAAAATATTGACAAATTCTGCAAAACTCCTCCTTAAATCACGTGGGTTGGTTTCTATTTGAAGTACTGTTACTGTAATTGTGTGCAAAACAGGTGATGACAGGTGGGTGTTTGCTGACTTGCAGCAAAAAAAAATCGATCTGTTTGGACTTACTGGTGTTGATGAGGAACTGGTTCGAGACTCCAGGATGGTCCACGTCGTGAATTGCACTGGCGAAGATGGCAGCTAGGATCTCGAGGTCTGTGAACACAGCCTGGAAGGAGCAGGGAGAGCATTGATTGGACGTTTGAGTAGAGCTTTGATTGAAGCTGATTGTGGAAGCATGAGCTGTGAGTAATACATGTGCTTTCACAGCATGCACGTGAAGCTCACCTCAAGGGCGGGGGTGGATAGCAGCACGTGAGTTGACTGTGTGACGTCAGCAGCATGAATGTTGTTGTGATAGGCCACATCGCTGTGATAATGGTCCTCTAAGGTCATCAGGTACGTTATAAAGGTGTCGAGTGGAATTTTAAAAGTTTTTAACAAGTCTCTCTCCTGGAAAAAAGCAGGAAAATGTGAGGAAATTGATGGTTTTAGGATCAAACGAGGATTTTTTAAATTTTATTTTAAAAAGTGTGAGTCTTCACCTGAAATATTGTGTACATCATGACTGTGAGCGGCCGACTCCCAGAGAATTCTGAGATTTTAAAGACGTTAAGGCCCCATTTATTCACATGTTCCAGCTCCTGAAAGAGATGTAGACACACAGTCAGAGACATGCTTTATATCATTTTTCTCTCTCACTACTAAAAGAACATTTATGTGTACTGAACCAGCCAAGCACACCTTCGCCAGTTCATCCTCCGTCTCGGTCTTCACGCCGAAGCGAGGGATGTTGGAGTTGGTGAGACTGGACGAGTGTTGCAGCTTTTTCACCCCGCTGATCTGAGACATGGGCTTGTTCTTTTTCTCCTTCTCCTTCTGCGTCTGCGGGGATGGCATCTCCACTTCATGTTGCTTGTCTGCAACACAGAGGTGGGAATGAGCACAGGTTTTTTTTCTGTGTAAAAATGTGAAATCATTCCTGTGTCATCACTTACCCAGAAATGTGTTGGAGATGAACTCAGACACCTGGTTCCCAGAGCGGCTCATCTCCGAGAGGTGAGTCAGCTCCCGATTCAACATCCTCTTAAACTAAAAAACACACACACACACACACACACACACACACACACACACACACACACACACACACACACACACACACACACACACACACACACACACACACACACACACACACACACACACACACACACACACACACACACACACCCTCAGAGAGCTTCTTCCCTAAACACAACCACTAATTTTCACAGTCTCTTTTCATTTTTCTCTGCCACCCCGCCAGTCTGATTTTCCTCGGCGTGTCCTCCCTGCTCTCATTTACTCTTCCGTCTCCTGCGTCTCAACCGAAGCGACAGACCTAAATTTAGCTCCGTCTCTTTGATGTGAAGACCAAACAGACTGATCTGCATGAAATCAGGGATTTTGTTTTTCAAAAGTCTGGCGGAAAAACATCAAAGTTAAACGCAGAATGCCAAAACAAAAAACACCCACACCAGCAGACAATCCACATTGTTGGATCAGGTCGATGAAGTTGCCTACACATTTATACTGATAATAAAAAAATTGATCGGAAGTTACGACAAACATTCAGGGAACAAGTTTTTAAATGTTTACACCAAGCACATCTATCTGTATGAATTTCAGTGAAATTAAATACAAGAGAAATTAAAATTCTGTTTTGGGAGTTTTGCGTCACCCTCCGGAAAGAAGAAAACTCATTACGTCACGAGAAAACAAAATGATCATCAGGAGGACTGTTGACCTAGAAAGGAAAAATCTAGCTTTTTTTTGGTTATCTATGAGTCTTTGCAACTTAAAAAACATGAAAATGATCATCCAACACCTCATTCTCAAATGAAAAGAAGGTTTTAACGTATGAAATCCTTTAATTCATAAGGATATATAAGAACAAACAAATCAGTTCCTCTGATCGAAGATGTGTCAACACTGAGAACAGACCCAGACCCAGACGAAAGCCTTGTTTTATGGGTCGACATGTTGGTGAGGTGCTATTTATAGCGTTTTTGTCTTCATATAACGCAGCATCCAAATTCCTCCTCGCTACAATAAAAGCTACATCACAGCAGGTCTGGAAACAAACAAACAAACAAACAAACCACATTAACATGAGAAGGAAACTTACCTTGATATACCCCCAGGAAACAGACAGGAGATAATTCGCTTCAGGCATTTTGACTAATAAATAAAGTGGATCCAGAAACAGAGGAAAAAAAAAAAGATTTAAAGCCTGGTTTCGTGTTCGGATGAACTCGACAGCAGTTTCAAACAAAAAGCAGTCCTGCGCTCCTCTCCAGTTAAACAACCCTCCACCTTAGGAGACTTCAGAGCTTAGTTTGGAGTCAATCAGCTGCACTGAGTCCACAAACGGAGCTCCATGTTCCCGTCCCGTGTACATCCACAGATACACGCCAGCGGCCCGGACAGCAGAACAGAAAGGCAGATTCTGGAAAAGAAACGTCAGGAACGTGGCTTCCAAAACATCCGATGAGAGCATATTGCGATCGCACGCAAACATATGCACGCACGCACACTCGGATTCAGAGACGCACCGCTGAGGCTTTGAATAATTGACGATGGTGCGGAAGCTTGGTATATGCCAAAGCAACAGGACAGCTACGTTTTCCTATCAACTCCTCCCAAACAGGACTGGCTGCCTGCTTCTGTGTGTGTGACACAAGCTCCCATGTGAAGATCACAGGCTGCCTCTCTCACCGTGTCACGCAACAGCAGCAAATCAGAGCTCAGATAGAGGAGAAGTGTGAGCTCATCATCACCTCTAATTGGCTCGGATTGGAACAGACTTGAGGCTACCTACTGTTTGATTGGCCCCCACTAAAGTCAGTGGAAAAATCTACTCCCTTTCTCTTTTAATTCCTGCAGCGAAGCAGGATGTTGTGTACAAAGTGTGCACAATGCATGCATATTGTGTATGCATGAGGCATAGCGTGATCGCATGCACGTGTTTACATGTTGATTGCTCTAACCTTTTGTACAACATGATGCAAAAAGCACAGGTTACCTCATCCAACACGATGCAGTGTTAACAAAACTGAGGTCACTCTCTAAGCCCTGCATCCACAAGAGGTGAGTCACTCTAACATCACAGATAAGATGATGTAAATACACAAAACACACACACACACACACACACACACACACACACACACACACACACACATTAATCACACAAAAAGAATGAGCGTCACGGTTATCTGAAGTGGGCTCAGTAGGACAGAGGCTGAAAGCGCCGTGTCTGCACGGCCTGCTGTGTTTTTCACTCAGCTCAAGAGGTTGTTGCTTTAGTTACAAGAATAAAACCTCTTTTATTTTTAAAGGATAGATTTAATTTTCTCATTAAAAAGTAGCATGAACCGATTTCCGATAGGATTTTATGATTTTTCACGTGTCCGGCAGCTCATAGACATTATTCTTTTTTGTCTTTTTACCTGTTAATCCACAAGAGCGTTCATTTTTGACAGACACATCATTCAACATGTTCACTTTGAATTTCTGCTTGATATTAGAAAACAAGAAATAGAATATTAGTACCTTTACCTATGTAATCAAATTGGATCATTACAGCAAAAGGTGCTGACACAGTGACTCAATTTACAGGAGCTTTTTAGGTTAAATTAAATTACACGACTGCTCATAATGTTTTAAACGACTTGGAAATCTTCTTGTTTTCCACTGAAATACATGGAAATAGTACAAATAGAAATGATAGTAAACAAACAGACTTTGTTAGAAATGAGGTGACATTTTGGTGGTGTGGCTGTCAGTTTTCCAAGATGATCTGATGAGATGTCAGCCCATGACTGATGGAGTCTCCCTCATACGGTCAAGCTGCTCCTACAAGCTCAACAGGGTTCAGATCTAGCCGCTCCATTACAGTCAGAATTCTGGATGACTGTATATTATTTATATATTGAGGACACATGCTGAAGGTGTGTTTTGGGTCATTATCCTGTTGATGATGGATGAAGTTGGACCTAATCAAGTGCTGTCTAATGTAAATGACATCTTGTGTTCACTGTCCTTAATCCAGTTTCCTTCAAATCTGTACAAATCTATCTCATCACCTCCAAAGCCCCATTGGAACACAGCTGCAAAAAGGCTTCAAATTAATCAATGAGTTTTATAAAATGATTAACTTGGATTAGCAGCCATACAGGAGACTGATGCAGGAAACAGACATGCTAACAACAGACCCTTTAACTTCCACGCTTCCAAGAAAAACACAATGAATGTGCTTCTCTCATAGATTTGGTGCAATAAGGGTATAATGCGAGATATTATTGATGTAAAATACTCTATCCCCCCACCCTTCCCTTTTTAAAGGCTATGAAAAATGTAACTTATTTATAAAAATAATATTCACAATTTGAATTATTAAAAACAAAAACACTGGGAAAAGTGTGTTTGTAGTTCACTCATAATAAATAGGAAAGGAGATGTCAGATATTTTGTGATTGTGTTTTTAAACAAATTGTTTTAAAAATGCTTTTAGTTATTTTATTTGACTGTTTTAATGTTTTATTGTTTCTGTACAGCACTTTGTGTTTTTTATCTTGACAGGTGCTTTATAAATAAAGCCTTATTTTATTATACTGTTTCAATTACAGTTATGCACTGAAACATATTTTTTATATATATATTTGTGGCAAAAAAGGTTAACTAGTACTGAATTTGCATTAAGGTGTCTTGATTACCAAACGGTTTGTTACAGAAAAAGGAAAACGTTATTAGAATAATATTCACCTGGTTTTTAATGTTACCGTATTTTCCAATGGAGTTTAACTTTGAGAGCATTTTCAGTGAACTTTTTTGGAGAATTTGTTAAATAAAATGATTAAAAATATATTTTAAAGCCCTGAAAGTTTAATGTATTGGTGCAAAAAAAAACTTTTGGAAAAGGGTTAAAACAAATCTTCACAAAATTTAAAGCTTTAGTTTCAAGATTTCCAGCTGTTTGACTCTGACAGCTTCATGGATAATTAAGAGAGGATGATAACTTTATTAAGGTTCATCAAAACAACTTCATGATTTAAAATTAGATCACCACCCACAAGCAATAAAACCTATCATTTTATTCTACGTAACAGAGAGTTTACTGTTTACTGAAGTTAAAGTAGTATGATGTTTAATAGTACAATATAAAAATACACCTATGATTTTTTTAAAAAGTAACTTTTTTGCAAATAAAATTTAATAAACAGTTTTAGTTGTGAAAACTGAATCTTTATGTTTTTTGTCTGAAGCTAAGGTTCCTGTGTTTACCTGTGTACATGCACACGTATGTGTTAACTTCCTGTTTTCATGGATTGAAAAGGGACTAAACACGTCTCTGCTTACTTTACACCCGGTCTCTACAGCCAGCCTGGTGGTACTGAGAGTAATTTACAGCTACGCTGGAGCAGATGAGACCACCTGCTAACTGAGATCCAGACTCGGATCGAACTCAGAGCCAAGCGGGCCGGCACAGGCCCACCACACACACACACACACACACACGATTTACTTCATGTATAATGATATATACAAATATAACGCCCCGAGACACCCCACACAACTTCTTTTCACTGTCACACACACACACACACACACACACACACACACACACACACACACACACACACACACACACACACACACAGAGCACTAGCTTAGTCAGGAGGTGTGAACATAGACTATTGGGTAAAAATTGGAAAGTGTCACACCTATCTTAGCTGTGACTTGTGTGTAATTTGTTCCTCAGCGGAGTGACCAAAAATACCCATTCCCTGCTGTATATAGCTCTCAACACCTCCAGATCTCGATTTGATTTTTTTTCTCACATTCAGAATTTATTCTGGTAGCAGACACCCCCACTCTTCACAAAGCAGACAACTGCAGCCATCGTCATCAATTAAAGCGCAGCTAACTGAAGATAAAGGACTTCGGTCTATTCATGAGCCAGATAATTAGTCAAAAAGACAATATATTTAAATAAACACAGGAAGTGGTTCAGCGCTTTAGGAATAACCTTTGGAAGCAGCAAACAGACTAGTTTTAAACAGCTGTAGTTTAGGAGTGATTAAAACTAAAAATACCTGCTCATCTGTCATTATATTAGGTACACCTGACTAGTATCAGGTTGGACCACCTTTTGCCATCAGATCCATCTTAATTCTTCATAATATGGATTTAACAGTGTGTTGGAAACATTCTCTTAAAGTTCTGGTCCATATTGACATGACAGCATCATGCAGTGGCTGCAGATTTATCTCGAAGGTGCTGGATTGGTTGGTTTTAGGAGTCTGGTGACTTCCAGGTTGTTTAAAGAAATAAATCAGATCCAACTATCTAAAATCAAAACTCATCAGGTCAGATGTTTTTCTATCCTCCTAATACCCAGTTTTAGTGAACTGCTGAACTGTTGATGGGGAGAAAGCTGCGTACAACTTTACCTGTTCGTGTGAGTGTGCCACATGATGTGGAGATACTTAAACGTCAGCAGAGTATTAAGTGGGAGCAGAAAAGGCAATATGACAAAGCTACAAGAGAACTGAAACCTCTAGTGCCTGATGACATCATTAGGATTCATGACCAGAACCAATGGGGCACCAAGGCCACAGTTCTTCATGAGGCAGGTCCAAGATCTTATGCTGTGAGAACTGAGGAGGGTCAGGTGTTTCGCAGAAATCGGCGTGATCCATTAAGAACTGGTGAGACGTTTCAAAAGGTTGATGGTGACGTTTCTGTGCCTGATACTGATCAGAAATGTCTTGAACCTGATGTGGATGTCGGTGTTAGTTTGGGTCCTGTGCTTAGAAGATCTAAACGTACAATCAGGGAGCCTGATAGGCTTAATTTGTGATTTTGTTGTCCTGGTTGATGCTTTTGTATTATAGAGCCCTGTAAATGATTTGTGTGTGTGTATATATTATATATATATATATATATATATATATATATATATATATATATATATATATATAATGTGAATAATATTTATTAATAATAATGATGGTAACTGATAAATGTTTATAGGTAATGCACTGTTTTCCTGTTATTACTAAAAGGTGGTGGTGGTGGTGGGGGGGGGTGATGTTATTGTGTCCTCCTGATGTGTAATTGTAATATTACTTGTGACCACATGGTGGCACTGTATTATACATTGACAATTGGGTGATAGCACAGGGTATAAAAGAAGAAGACTTGTACACGTAGGGGAAGAGAAATGTTTGCTTGGTGAAGCCGGTAATAAAGAAGGCTAAAAACCGCAACGCAAGACTGGATTACTTTGTCTAAATAAAAGACAAACAAAACACTGTCAACCGTAGAGGTGGCAGTGAGCGAAAGCACTGAGCAAGTGTACCTAATAAACTGGCTGATGAGTTTCGTTTCGTTAAGTCTAACAAACTATCTGACTGCTGCAGCTCAGTAGGTGTGTCTCTAGTGAATGTGTCAGTTTTGTTAATAAAGTGTCACCTTAAAATATCTAAAAGAATCAAATAAACATTTATACACTAAGGCGTAATGAGCTTCAGACACAACTACAAGGGCAAACAGGCTCATGCAGCAGCTAAAGGGCAAAACTCACCCAAAAAGTCCTCAATCAGTAAATTCAGGGAACATATATATAGTGCAGATGTTTATGCAGATCAATTCAAGGGAAGTATTTTTATTCCTGATCTCAGACTCTCCTTTGTTAACAGGCTAAGAGAACACAGACTCAAACTTACTGTTAACTGTGGGTGATGCAGCCAGTGCGTTACCTGTAGTGTTTGTGTATGCATGCGAGTTGCTGGAGAGAGAGATACCAGAGCGGTTGGGCCTGTGGCTGTTACCATGACAACCAGAGATAGCTCTGCTGGTGAGCAATGGTGAGACAGAGCCTGTTACAACTGATCTTTTATTTTATTTTTTTAAATCTTCTCTTAAACACAGCAGATAAACGAGAGGTGGATGTTAACACCAGAGGTGAACATTTGGTGCGAGTCCTTTGTCTGCATGTCCTCTCTGTGTCTCCTCCAGGTCCATCCCTCTCCGTGTGACATCACGGTGTGTGACATCACTGGAGCCCAAAGCTCATCAGCATTCAGAGCGACGCAGCAGCCTCCCTCCACACACATACACACACATATACACACACACAAACACACACACAGGAGGCAATTGAGCATGCTCATACCTAAAGACCTTGCCTGCATGACAATGCTATTACTAAAATACACAAACACAACACAAACAGTTGGACTTTGATTGTTAAAGCACGTAACAAAAACGGCTCATAGCGCGGTTAGATAAATGCTTGACAAATGACCAGAGAGGGGCCTCACAAAGAGGAGGTAATATTTAGTTAATATTATACTGTACTACACGTAATACGATCAATTAAATCAACAGAGCATGGTGTACCGGAGCTTTCTGTTCTCTTCTGCATTCGTAAATCTGGGAGGAACACGAGCTAATCCTGACAGAAACGTCAGCGATCCTGAAGGACCACCCGACAACATATGATCACATCAACCCTGAAATACAGGAGATCTGAGAATGACGTTGGAGAAAGAAATTCCAGTATTTAATGGAGATGGTGCAGAGTCACAATCAGCAAGAATAAATATCTACATTTAAAATGTTTTGTTGTAGATGGTAGTAGTTACAGATTTAAAGGCCTGAGCTGCAGCAGGCAGCCTACAGGTGTTTGTAAAAGTGCAACCTGAGTGCACACAAAGTTCAGCGTGAAAACCAAGTGTCCTTTTTTAACAATCAACACCAGATTACACATCAAACTCAAACCAAAGTTCAGCCACACATCCCGAGTATCCATAACAACAGCAACACAGAGGGTTAATCCTGGGAGCAACTTCTTCAGGTTACAGTTAGTCATTTTCAAATAAAGAATTGGGTGTTTTGTGGATTTCAAAACAAAAAATATCAACAGATGTTTCTAAAAATGTTCCTAGACATCCTCACCTTGTTAGAGGCCATCTCGCTGACAGAGTGTCTGGTCTGCAGCGTCTCCAGCTGGTCCAGGCACCAGTCCAGCTCCTCCAGGGTCTCGGTGGCCAGTTTCTGGTAGGCCTCCTCTGCAGGGGCAAGACAGGAGGGCAAGGGGTCAGTAAGGGCCCGCTTCAGAGGGCTAGTGGACGGTCCAGGCCCGGGGCCTCCCACCCCACACACAGCTAAGCTGGGATACCCCGAGTAAACACATGGGTGACTCTTCATACTGAACGGGTGAGCCAGCTGTGAGGGCCTGGGAGCGGGGCCCTTCTAGTCCCGTATGCCAACCCACAGTTCAGCCGGAGCACAGCCAATAAAGGAAATAAAGGGAAGCTCCGGTGCAGGTGAAGTGTTTAAATCCTGGATTCTTCCTTGTGGGATAAAAGTCAGATAGAATCCTTTGGGGAAGTAGGTGACGGACGGCAAACAGTCACCCAGGTCCAGATGTTTTAATAGAGAAGGTAACCCACAGAGGAGAAGAAAAACTGAAGCAAGCTAGCACCCATACACAGCACGCATATCACAGAGATCTGTATAGGGTGTACTCTATCTGTAATTCCAGTCATGTAGCAAGATGAACAACAGTCTGCTTAGCAGGCCCATGTCTGCCACAGGATGGATGGAGAGGAGACAGGGGACGAAAGGATCCAGTCGGCGGCTCAGAACCAGTCAGCATCCACGCGCGTGCCCTCCAGGACCGACCAGGCATGGGCTTGTTTACGGCACCTTGGCATGGTCAAAAGACACAGACACATCTCACACATACACACTCAGAGGCAAACCGACACACACACACACACACACACACACACATGCACACTCACACCAGACGAACGGCTAACCATAACACATCATGATCTGGTCTCCTCAGTCAGTCTGCCAGTAAAAACATCCATGATATCCAGGAAGCGAGGGCTATGAGACGGTGCTGCATGAGCCGGAGAGTATATCCTATAGATGCTGGAGAACAGTGTAAGTGGGGGGGGGGACTGTTGCTTCAGCGTCCCTGGTAGCCAAACGTGCTGCTCTCCCCAAGCTGTACCTAAAGCCTGAGAGGACTGCACCGTGGATGGGGAAGGGAGACATCCAAAACATGGACTGGATAAACAGAGAACGAGGAGCCAGAGCTCTCATCTCCCACTGCTGTGTGTGCATGCATGGTAATATGTGCTCAGCATACAAATAACACCAAAACAGAGAGGTGGTCGACAATATGGTGAAGATGGCAGAGCCTCGGCGTCACAAGCCAGTATGGGACGGCTTCTATTTGCCTTTGAGACTGAAGACGTTCCTCTCTTTCAAAGTCAACACAAAGTGTCACCTTGTCAGATGCCAATTGATATTGATGCTTTGACTAATTTGGGAAACACAGGCTTTTAATGCTATGTGATAGGAAAGGAGGAGGGAGGTAGTTTAGCTGTAATTCACTTAGAGAAAAACAATGGCTGACTTAAACACACACAATGCCTCATTTTATCTGCACTTCCTGTGGGGCTTTTTAAAAAAACATTTTTGAAAAAAAGCACAGTTCTGTCTAAATTCTGCTGTGGTATGCAGATTCTTTGATTGCCATTTAATCTCAATAACAGGATGAAAACAAAGCAAATACTTCAGCTGCACCTCTAAAACTCCAAAATGTCATCATATATTCACAACAATCCCCCCTCCTTCTTCTAATAGTCTCCCTTCCTCTCCCACACTTTTTTTTTGTCTCCTCCACCGATCATCCTTCCTCCTGCCTCCTTTGTGTCTTATTTCTGTCTTTCGGTCTCCTTTTCTGTGTCTCCGTCTCTCTCCCCTGTGTGGTGTCAGTGGCTCGGGTGCTACTCTTTCTGACAGCAACTGCACTGACGTCAATGACATTCTTCTCATGCTTAGTGCGACATCAGACACCGGCGCTCGGAGAGGCCACTCTGCTGCACAGACGCAGGGCTGCAGCCAAACTGCGTACTGGAACAGCTTGACAGCAAACTCGGACCGGGAGCGGGAAAAGCTGAGAGGACGATGAGGAGGAGGAGAGGGAGGAAGAAATCATGCATTTGTAAGAAATCAATGAATAAATCTGAAGGTTATCAGTTTGTTTCAAATTAATTAGGTAATTTTTTTGTCTAAAAGAAGAAAAATAATACATTTATTTTAGTCATTAATAGGAGTTACCACCTAAAATGTAAGAAAAATACTGATATTAGCTGTTTATCAATTTTAAATATAAAGATTTACATAAATTGGACTCTTGTTTGGACCAAAGCATTATTGAAAAATATTTTTACATACAAATTTGGACATTAGTTATTGCTCTTGTTGTTCTGTTGCTTGTTATTGATCAATAAACCTTATTAAAAATGAACTAGCATCTATTCAAAGATTACTGTAACACAACTATCAGCAGTTTATATGTTGTACTTCCTGAACGATGTTCTAAAACAAGAGTCAGTGCCAAAAAACAGAAAAATCCACTGACAAGTAGAAAAAAGGAACTCTTGACTCAACTGGAACTTAACCGGCTCAGACAATTTTAGTAATATTAATTATAACCTTTTATTGCTTTGCAGCGACTTGTTACAGAGTCAGTGAGGCTTTGCATATCAGTCAATACTCTATTGTAATGATACTCATGACTCACAGCTGTCACCACTTTATAGCAGGCCCCATAATGGCTATGCACCAGTATGATTGTGTTCTAAATATAGCACAATGTCAACCAGGCCTGCATATATAAGCAGGCTATGAATCCAGTACATGATTCTTATTAAACTCTATTATATATCATGCTACATGTTGAAACATGTCGCTAATTCCACTTTTAATTTAAATTGTTTTTGCCTTATTTGGTTCTACTAGTGTGTGTAGCTGTGCAGCTATGACTCTTATAAACACCAGCTATGTTACAGCCACTGAAATTACTATTGAATGTCAAGGGCAAGACTATTCTGGACATCTAACACTGTTTGTGTCACGTCCTCTAAAAACACACTCGGTGTAAGCTGGACGGGCTGCAGGACATCGGTCCACATAAACCAACTAACAGTCAGTGCCGTGCACTGTCAGATACTTTAGGTATAAAGTTCCCTTTTTAAAGTTCCTAATATTGCAGAAATTCCAATAAAAATGCTCTCATTTGTACTGCAGAATTGCCACTAATCTTTTTAAATCTTAAAAAACATGTCATCTGAACAAACCCACATTTATGTAAAAGGTCTGTGATATTATTATGGCAATAAATAAAGTACATTTGTCAATAAGAGAGAAAGTTAGAACTAGTAAAATGTCGCAAAGTATTTTGTTGTCCTCTACATCTGCCATGGCTGCAAGCTGAGATGTAGAAGCTGCTGCAGGGTGCATGCAAAACCAGGTGTGCAGGTTCAAGTCAGCAAAAGTTTCCTGTTTTACCTGGTTAATGCATGAGGCTTCACTTTTATATTTTTGTTTTAAAGTGTGTTAAACGGTTATTAAAACAGGAAATATTAACACTGGTCTTGTAAAACGTGTTTACGCTCAACCCAGCATCATGCATGTTTTTATGTTAGTAAGTAGATGTAACGGCAGAAATCTGCAGGAAAAGTAAAATCTCTTTTTGTATGTGACTTTCTGTAATTATTCTTAGGTTTTTTTTTTTAAGTGATTGCGCAAAAGTAGATTTGTCTTTTTTCCCCCACCAAGATGTCACCATCTATCAGTGACAGTAAAGTTTACATTTTGGCTGGATTCGTTTTAGCTTTTGTTTTGTTTTTTATCCTGTTGCTTTCCTCCACCTCCACTTGGTCCACGATTGCTAATCAGCACACCTGATCCTAATTTGTGATTTAACTCTCCTCTTTATATTTGCTTTTTGCTTAATTAGCTCATTGTCAGACCCATTGGTTTCCCAAGTTGCATCATAGCATGTTTATGCTTTGTTTGAGTTCCTGTTCAAGTTTTAAAGTTTGTTTGCATCCAGAACCTGTTCCCCGTCTGCATTTTGGTCCTTCTTATAACCACAAACTGATTCAAGGTCAAGTATTTTTGTTCATATTTGGAATAAACCAGCACTAGATTAGATCTTTTTGTTAGCTACCTTTAAGCACATTTAATTTATACAGTTTTAATGATGACGCACAGAAAGTGATGTCTATATCTGTTAAGATTTTGGACAAATATCTCATTAGACATGACTGCTTACAAATATTTAAAAACCTTTTGCTGGATAATGCAGAAATGCACACACAGGCACAAGCTCTCATCACCACATTTATAGTACCTGTGAAGGTGGTCTTGGTGATGGGTGGTGGGTTACACATGGGTGATCTCCTGTCATGAGAAAAAACAAAAACACACTCAGACATTTGCCTCAAACTCAATACATCCTGTAAGCACTGACTAGTTGCTTTTATGTGCACAAATGTAGCAGCTAAACATAATATTTCCTGCAGTACCGCTTTACCACAGCAGGGGGCAGATGGAGTACTGTACACAGTAAACTGGAGTGGGATGAGGATGACATCAAAACACTGACTGTTCCTTAGCAGAACATCTCAAAAACATACAGAGGGAAATCGGACAATTTTAACATTGTGTTTGATTATTTTTATAATCAGATAAAAATTGTGTTTTCAGACAGCTTGGATTCTCTTCAAAGGAATTTACAGCATCCTGGAAAGGACACAAACTGGCTCTAAAAAGAGGAAAGGCTTCATATTTTTAGCAGCTACTGCAGTTTTTACTACTTGTTTGGACAAGAAAGATGAATCAATAGCTGTTCACTCTGCTACACATCAGACGTTAGCTACTAGATTTTACTAAGTCCTGCAAAACTGCTCCAATATTTTCAGTAAAAAAAAAACAAACAACGTTGGTAACTTACTTATTGGATGCTCTGTCTTGCTGTAGATTAGTTAATGCACCAAAGTTGTTTCGTACAGTTCTTAAACTTGCAAGAACCTGAAGCAGACATGACATATTAGGACTGACTCATGCAATTGTCATTTAATTACAATAAAGAGATTTAGGACTATTCCAAAAGGGCTTACCTGTGCAAACGGTGTTACAATCATATCGTCACCATGACTGCAAGAAACAGTGGAGTGTATGTTAGATGTTGATATTAGACAATAGTGGTTGTGCTTTTTTACTGTAAAGTAATAGTTTCAGGTTTCTGCACTTAAACTAAAGGCATTTATTTAGAGCTGGACGTGTCTTTGTGCATGTTAGCTAATTTGGTGTGAGCCACTCTCGGTGTCGAGCACAAACGGTGTCACAGCACGAGGTCAAACATGCACGCTGTCTTTGCACCTGCATCAACATCCCTAACAGAGACAAGTTCGTCATATCAAAGAAGCTGAAGGGAAAAACAATTCAATTCCCCGAAAAGTCAAACTTAAAGGTAACTCAGTGGAGGAGGCATTTTATTAGTCAGCACAGCCTAAACAGAAGTAATCAGTAAACTTGGAGTCAGAACTGATGACCTTTAAGGTATGTAAACGCTGTCAGCAGGTTAAAGTGACAGGAATTTGCTGTTCACATGTAAAATAAACAAGCAGAACTACAATATGTTACGCAGGCCTTATGAGCATGTGAACAGACATCTCAGCATAAAAGTCAAATGATTTGCAGAAATTTCAAATGCAAAGAAGTTCTACATGTTATACCTCTTTGCATTCTGCTGGATATGTCTGATAATTGACGTGAAACCTTACAGCCTTGCTCGACTCATGCACACTTCCCCATAAAGTTCAAATCTCATCCTGAAAACACCCAGCTGTGGCACAGAGTCAGAAAAGCACCAACAGGGATCCATTTAGTGGCGTTTTATGAGTGTTTCACAAGAAAGCAAAGGGCATCATGCACTTACATGTCACTGGCAATGGAGGAGTTTCTGGACATGGACTTGGGGGAGAGGTCGTAGTCACTGTCAGAGCGGTAGAGGAACGACTCTCTCCGCTGACTGTGGACAAAGTTGGCCTGCAGGATGAGGCCTGAGCCCGGACTGGCCATCGGATCCAGGGGACTTCGACCTGATGACGTGCCATTGTCCACATCGAAACTGCAAACAGAGAATGGGAAAAAAAAGATAATTTAGGATAATTTGAACAATATGGTGGGTGCATACGACAAGTAAATACATATTTGCACATACAAACCATCAAAAATAAAATGAAAGTGAGAGACAGGGTCTCTTTTTAACCATTGCTCATAAGATAAACATTCCCAGCTACATTTAAACCCATCTTAATTTAACTTAAAGCTATATGACTTAGTCTAACTCTGCTCAGACACAGGGAATACCCTTCACCGGGGTACTACTACTGACTCACAGCTCAGCGGAGTCTCTAAACCTGTGACACCCATTCCCGCTGCGATGCGACGATGAGCTCCTTTGTCTCTAAGGTGATCGTTCACCCAGGTGATGATGACTAATGCATTTCTCCAGGGATATCTGCCTCATTGTCAGGGCCAGCGTGTAATCCCATAATCTGGTCTGGGGTGGACGCTAAGGTCAGCACAGGATTCCCCACTAGCACTAGGAAGACGCATGGGAGTGACGTCCCTGTTTATCATCTTCTTCATCACCATCCTCCCCGTGGAAACAAAGACGCTTTACATCCAGTGTTGGTTATGCTATAACCAGAGTGGAATGTTTTGCTAGTGTTAATGTTTCTGGGATGTTTGTTCCAGTCTCCTTCTCTTCTACATGCTCAGAGAGAGCACGCCTGACTAGTGTACGTCAGTGGAAAACCAAAATACCGCTCAATACAAAGAAATAAATCATTAACACAGCCAGCGGACCGAGTTCTCCATAAGTTTAGTTCAATTATCTTCAGATTTCTTCTCATTTCTAAATAATATGAGTTTAAATTCTGTTTAGCAGGTTTAGTTTTAGGGTTTTAAAAAGATGAGTGCATTAAGAGAAGTAGGTAATCACAATTACACAGCATTGT
Organism: Callopanchax toddi; assembly: GCA_006937965.1. Lineage (NCBI taxonomy): Eukaryota > Metazoa > Chordata > Actinopteri > Cyprinodontiformes > Nothobranchiidae > Callopanchax > Callopanchax toddi. Next base: position 675,869 of record SSNR01000106.1, on the reverse strand, counting down.
TCCTCATCAGATCCGCTGCGACGTGACTCTTCAAAATAAGAGCGTCGAGTTTAAATAAACACCTTCTAAAATGTATATTTTGAACACTAGCAAGCTTTTTTTTTTGGTGACGTAAAGTCTAAAATATCCAGAGTTCACATTTTAGGAGACTAAAGTCATTTATTAACTTGGAATATTCCTAACAGAACCAATAAAGACAACCATAAAAAGTGCTAGCCTATTTAGTATGAGAGCCAAATGTAACATTCAGACATTAGTTTACAACACATGTAGACAACAAACAAATGAAATTTAGTCTTCTACTTGACTGTTCAGCTACATGACAAAAATACAGTCAAAACAGTGCTGCTATAAAAGCAGAGAAGAGCTGCAACAGGAAATGTCCAAGCAGGAAGTAAAGGAGCATAAACTGTGTTCTTTTCCAATAAAGTCAACACATAGAAATAGAACAATATGGAATGACCGGATGCTCTGCCACAGAGCACGTGGGACTTACAACAGAAATAATGGAGGTGTGTTTTTGTCAGTTTTGCCTGATTTACTTGCCTCAACAGTTCCAAACACCACATGGGATTTTAGCTTTTGCAAGATGCGGATTATGTGTCACTCACGCTTGCAAAACAAAACATGACAAAGTCATTTTGATGATAATCAGATTTTGTAACCTTTTGGAGTCAAAACCTTTTATTTATTTATTTTTAAATCAAAATTGTACTTTACATGAACTCTTTGTCACACTGTATTTGTGATTAACGTGTTAAATTCAGTGTTATTATACAATATGAGGAAAAAGGCAAGAGCTGATATGAAGCAGACCCCATAAAGTGATGTGTTTATATTAAAAAGGTTCACCGCTACTTTTAATAGTATTAAAATAATAAACAAAAGTATTCACAGATATGTAAACATTCTGTCTTTTTAGCTAATTCATTTTTAAAAGCAACCCCCACCCCCCAAAACTAAAGAGGCGTCTTTAGGAGTCACCTACAGCAGCTTTGACAACAATGGATAACAGGAATAATCCAACATGCTATAACAAACATGGTAGGTAGTGCTCACTCTCTTAATTGATGAAAAGTCAGGAAAGTAAAGACAGGTTGGTGGATACAAAGACATCTAAAACCAGACTTTGTGTAAATTTGGAGAATTGTTTTATCTAGGATAAAGACCAAACTGAATACGTTTAAACTCTTTTCTCAGGAATAAGTGCCCAAATTTAAAAGCAACTTAGTAGCGGACATGCCGAGGATATTTTCTAGAACAATTAAATGGCTAAACGCCGAGCTATCGCTCTGTAATCTTAGAGGATAGCAGGAGAGGCTGGGCTTTGATTGTGGAATAATTTGGCTGTTTGCACAAGGAAACTACAATTGTCCCGTCTGCACTTACTTCTCAAACTACTTCCTTGAAAAACACACACATGCACACACACACACACACACACACACACACACAGTGCTATACACTTTTTTCCATTCCTTTTTTCTTTTTCCACTCACATCTTTGCACGCCAAGTAATCCATCTGTTTCTTTCCAGCAGGTTTAAAGCACTGACTCAAACAAGAAACATGTACAGTAAGTTGTCATTCCTTTCACAGGTCAGTCGGTTCTGCAGCTGCTGAGTGAGATAAACGTGCATGGGTGGGAGTGTTTCCTGTGTGCGAACAAGTCAGAGACAAAGACGACAAACTGCGATACAGTGAAAGTAACGCTTCGCATATGTTTAACAACTTAGCACACACGCTCTTACGTCATGACCTGTACTCAGTCTCACCCAAAAGCCTGCTAATCCACTCCCTCTGTCCCTGTGTGTGTGCGTGAGTGTAGTTTCATTCCTGACACACCCTCTTAAAGATAACAACTGAATCTTTGTATCAACAGCATGTCATCAGCGCTGACATCACAGTTGGGATTTTTTTCCCCTGACACAACTTTTCTTTAGAAGTAACCAAAAAAAGTGAGGGGGGAAAAAAACCATCAACACCCCTATGATAATGTTGAGAAAATAAACAAAGACCCCTGAGTGACACTCAGAGTTACCGCTGGGTTTCAGCTTTGTTTTAGAGCCAGAATGGAATAAAACAGAAAACCATAAAACATAGCAGAAAAAGGGAGTGATCCACAAATGAGAAATAATTAGCAGGAAAATAAATATTTAGTCTGCAAACAGAGAAGTGATGACAGAAAGCTGCTCCAAATCCCCCCGTCTGCTGAGCATCAGATAGAAAACGAAAAATACGATTTAGATTGTATTTCCTTTGGATAATATACCTAAACATTCTGAACTGACTTTTTGTTCATTGTCACATGTTGAAGGGGAAAAAAGATTCATCACTCTGAAGAGGATACGACCATAGTCTGTGAAAAGAATTCACCACAGATGGAGATTCATGCTTGAATTTGGAACCCTAAGAAGTTTTTCTCATAAGTCTTTCAGATTCACTGCAATAATGAGTGTTTCTGCTGTGATTTTACATCATAGGACGCAGCACAGCTCTCATTTGTTCATCTCCTCTTCCTCTTTTCAAACAAAAACACTAAAATGCGTACGTCACTTGCAGCTTTTCTCCATCTAAAACAGAACAATGGTCAAAGCACAAGCAACTGAAAAATATTCCACTTTTATTCAAACGTTACTTAAACAGAGATCAATTTTCATACTTTTTTGGGTCTCTTTAAAATGTGCATGTTTATATCTAACTAGAGCTTTAACTGCAGTTCAAACTGTACTAAAACTGAGGCCATATTTAGAAAAAACATCCCAAAAACTTGGAGTCAGTGTAATGTTTATAAAGTGCAGATAAATTTGGATCCGAGCAGAGCAGTGTGCTGCAGGAGACAGAGGGAAGATGACACTTGTTTTATTTTAGAAAGCTGAGGATGCAAAGAGGAGCAGGAAGGACGAGGAGAGGTGTGTTAAAGCTGCGTCTCTAACTGGACAAAGTGTGTGAAGGCTGAAACATCCAAATTAACATGGACTGTGAGGAATGCCATTGTTTGAAACAAGTTTTATAACTAACACTTGAACAGATGAGTGTAAAACGGACTTTCAGCATTTTAACTGATTTAACTGTAAAGTTTAGTCTCATCCTCAACCAGCAGCTGTAGGGTTGTAACTGATTCTGTTAGCAAAGATGGAGGATTCACAGAAAAGACCTCGTAAAGTAACTTCAGCAGACATATAGGTTCAGGACCGGACTCGTCTAAAATAGTTGGTTGAAAAACGAAACAACGTTCAGGATTGTTTAAAAACATCTGTCATCCTGTTTAATCTGAGTGACTCTAGGTTTGTACCTGAGGAATCATCACAGTTGATCTTCAGCAAATTGTGTGTGCTTAAGTTTATTCTTATGTTGGTTTTGTTCTTTTTTTTTTCTGTCCTCTTGTTTCTGATAAAGTTCTTGTGCATGTAAAAAATCTGTAGAGTTTTAAAGTAAACTAAAGTTCATGACAGATTCCAGACCTCAGTGAAAACAACAATCCAGAAAAGTCTGAAAAATCTGTTTATTTTCAAAGTTTTTTTGTCTAAAGAGACACAAACTAAGTCTAAATTGTATATAAAAATGTATTTCATTTCAAAATTAAGCTTTTGTTTAATTAATTTGAAGCATTTAAGGTTAACAGAACCCCAAAAAATTATCTTACGAACTAATGAATAAGCTTAAATAGACACAAAAAAGAGAGTTTTGAAAAGAGGCGTCAGAAAATAAATTGTAGTGAGGTTTGAACACAAAGTGTTGTGGTCAAATGAAACCTGGGCACCATGATGGAAGTGGCAGCAACACCTAGATCTGAATTATTAGGTATCCCTTTACTAATTTAGTTTTTTAAGAATGAAAACTAAAACTAAGGTGAACGAGTTTAATCCTATATTTTACTGTAGCTCTGGAAAAATGGTGTAGAAAGAATTAGACATTATACATAAACTTAAAGTGCATCATACACATTGAATTATTTACATAATTTGCATTATCTGTGATTAATGCATCTGTACTTTTCTTAAAGCATATTTCTCACTCTTACAAAGAGAGCAGTGAACCTAACGCTGCAACACATCAATTATCTGCTTTTCTTTAGGAACCCAACAGAATTGATGTTGACAGCCAGCAGCGTGTTAGCCGTCGTCGTTCTTTATCTCAGAACACTGTTCTAGTGTGAACGCTTTGCAGGAAAAACAGTAGGAAGCCTTCAGATAACGCTGCACGTCGGACAGACAGAGGAAGAAAGTGTGACCACAAGGCAGTCGGGCCAAAGCAGATAAGTGACTGACCACTCGCTGATAACTAACGCCTTCTCCTCTATCTCTGCCTCGCTTAGACACACAGACACATTCACAACACAGACAACCATAAAATAAGTGAAATTAATATCTGCCAGGCAGAGAAAAAGAAAAAAAGCTAGATTTGCCTTTGGCGAATGAACCAACATGAATCCATTGCCCAGCTTCCTAATTAATTTCCAAAATAAATTTTGCGTTTCACTATGTAGGAACCAGAGCAGGAACAAACATCCAAATAAATATTAATTTGAAGCACTGACAACAGAAACAACCCAATTATTCTTTAACCAGTCGAGTTTCCCTACTAAAGTTTTTCTTAGATGATGATTAGACTCCACACTTCTGCCTTTGTGTATTTTTTATTTCTTTATCAGCCAACAGAAGTTTTAGTGAAGCGTTTGGAAAAGCCAGGAGACTGGGGCTGCTCAATACTAGAAACACACACATCTTTAACCCGCCTCTTCCTGTTCCGTCATCTCAACTCTGTTTCAGCATCCTGGCCACTATCATCTAAACCAATTGATTTATTACAGTCCAAGTGTTTTTACTATACTAATACTGTGATGCCAAGGACATTTTGAGAACATTTATTTTTGCACATCGTTTTAAATTTAGATTTGTTACTGACTGATTCTGTTTTCCATGAAGCTTAACGCGTCACAATTACCATCATCTCCCAGCATCTGTTTACTCAAAACATTCCAGACGACATTATCTGCAACTCAGTAACATTTAAAGTAATTATGACTATTTGGGTAAAAAAAAAAAGATGTTATCTTGATAATCAGACCACAAACACACTTGAGAACAGCTCTCAATGCCGTGGACAGGAAACTTGGGATACTTTTCCCAAAAATGGAAGGTGTTACATCATTACTGCTCTCTCCCTCCTCCTTTCAGGCACTGTCAGGTATAAATAATGTGAATCTTTCTTTTCAGCCGTGATGCTGCTTTAGCACCTGCTGTCACTTCAGCCTTCAGAGAAATCAGTCAATCATCAGACGCAGAAAGAGGTCACCATGGCGATGCCTCGTCATCTTGGCTCACGCGATTCAAAGAAAAGTTACTCCTGCTACAATATACACAAGAGGGCCAATTTAGGCCGTTTTCCCTCCCCCTTATTTGTCATCTCGGGACTCGATTAATAAAGGTCAAACCTGGAAAGCCTGTTAGATAACTTCCACACGTCAGGCCTCATGAAAGGTCTTCAACATTTACAGGCAGTCTGAGGACAGATGCAAACAGTTAAGATGAAAGTTAACCCCTTCTTCTCCAGCCACAGCTCCTAAAGCAGGAAGAAAACACCACTATGGTTCACAAACATCCGTTCAGTCCTACCTCCTAATCCGCCAGCGTTCAATAAGTCGAGCCATGTTTACTCGGCAAACACATTGATGGACACCTAAAGTCTGCGTACACAAACCTGCATTTGCAAGGTTGTGCTTCAAGGGGTCTGTTTAAGTTTCTTCTGACCGGTGGGGGGTGGGGAGCCACCTCTTACACCCTGACCGCGTCACTGCCTTACACAACTGCGCACACATGGACGCACAAGGGGATTTGCGGACTCAAGCACACACATTCGTTCATCCAAGCATATGGAAGCATAAGCTGTCATAACCATACAGCTTACCAAGCACATACGAGACACCTGTATGTCCTTACAGTGATGGTCAATCAAACCCAAACTGATGATTTATCAGAGCACACCTCATCAACAACATAGACCGTCAATCTCAAAAACTGTGATATCTGTTATGAAAGGGAAGGATTTGAATGAAAGAAGGCTTCATAAAACAGTAAATAACAGAGAGGAGGGCAGGACAGATGGAGGAGGCGGTATGCCTTGTCCAGCTGAGTACTGCTTTTGGTAGACATTCAAAAAGATGGCTCATACGAACCTAACGCTGCCAGATTCTCAGCTTTTAATGAGGGGGGAAAAGAAGACACTGAGGACAGCTCTTCACAGAAATCAGCTTCGAGTGCGGCCACACTTTGGCTTTTCTACACCTCCCTTCACCTCAGATGCACCTGATGCACTCAGAGGCACGTCGACAACTTTACTACAACTTAGAATCGCACAAGCGTCACCTCATGATAGAAAGGTTATGATGTGAAAACGCTGCTGGGAGTTTTGTCAGAGTTCAGACAGGTGCCTCTTTGTAACCCCCCCTCCCCCCCATATTCACTCCTTGTTCTCTTGATTAACACCTAAACTCAGGCGTAAGACAAACAGGGGGGGGGGGGGGGGGGGGGGGG
>SSNR01000106.1:582968-666610 GCA_006937965.1 Callopanchax toddi | reverse complement strand
AAAAAGGGGGAGATGCTCTCTTAGACTTCGTCTTTGATGTGATGCTCCCAGAGGGAAGATTTGATTTGGTCTTTGTGGTCAATATTCTTTTGAAATGGTACAAAACAAACCAGTGCATTCTTTGTTGCCAAAAAAAAAGGCGTGATTGGATCTTTTACGATGTTTTGCAGATCCTGATTACCATCCTCCAGGAGGAAGGACTAACGAGGCTTCGAGCCGAAGTCATTATGTCCAGGGGAGAAGTGTAAATCTGAGGTGTACAATGTGATACTGTGTTTTTTAATGTGGATTAATAAAGTTTATTGCCAAAAAGATTTCTTGTCATATTATCAATATTTGCTGGTGAAGGTTCTCAGTCATCCAGGTCATGATAATCCCAAAAAGGGTTTTAAATAAAGGCAACTGGACTTATTTGGTTCCTTCTTCTTTCTTTCCGTTTCGCTGCTCATCCGAGTAACTTTGTCAATTCTGTCTGTAGCAGAGAGAGAATCTTATAAACTGTGCTCATCTTCCTCTGTCTGTGACACACCTTCCTGCCTCCTGAGAAGGTGTTCGCTCCACTGTATTCAACTGGAGTCCTGTTGAGTTGTATTGATTAGATGGAAGGCGTGAATTGTCTGGGAATTAAGTTCAGCGCAAACTGATGGGTGCTGGAAAGATTAAATCTGAGTCCTCTGTTTAAAGTTGTTTTTTCACATTTGACATAGATGGCTTCTTTAACTCATCTCTCAAACCATCGGTCTTCTTGTGTATGCCTTTATTTAAAACCCTTTTTTGGATTATCAATATTGCTAGTATGATTCTTATAAGGACAAGAAGGACTGGACTGCTGCTGAGTGATCCAAAGTTGTGTTCTCTGATAAAATTAAATTTTGCATTTACTTTGGAAATCAAGGTCCCACACTCTGGAGGAAGAGAGGAGAGTCACAGAATCCACGTTGTCCTGTGTGATGTTTCCAGAGTCAGTGATGGTTTGAGGTGCCATGTCATGATGGATAAAATACATAAAAATTGAAGATAAAAAGAGTAAAGGTAAATAAAAATACATAAAAGATAATATACAAAATTTCACTTTTTGAATAGAATTTTATGAGCAACACCTGTACAAAAAGTTACAGAAACATAAACAGTAGGCTATGGTGAGTCCTGCAATAAAATAATTAGGAAGTGAGTTTACAAAAAAAACTATACATAAAATTTACAAATGTACGTATTGCTGTATTAGCAATAAAAATTACGTGATTGGTTTTTCTACTGTATGCTAAGTATATATTTGATCTAGCTTGAATGCAGAAAAACATCACACAGCTCTTTCCTAGTTTTTGGAACATGTTTGGATACGTTTTCTGCAACTGTCAAATTATTTTGTAAGAAAGACAAGGCGTGACTTTAAGTCACATGAATTGTGCTGTCAGTGATGTAACTTCCGGGAATTTGATGCAGTTTGAACGCACATAAATACATTTACTTGTATTCAAAGCTCTTTCTCTGTTTTAGAATATCTTTGAATAAGTTTTTCGTAACTTTAAATAAAGAATTTTCTAAAAAGAAGGCGGCGTGACTCTAAGTCACGTGACTTCCGGGTAAAAAAACCCACTTCCGGTAATTGACGTCATGGAGGTTCATGCGACGTCATGGAGCTCCGTGCGCCATTTTGATGCAGCTGGGTACTCTTGCAACAAGGGGGTTTCTTTTTCCACAAAATGAGTGCTGACAGACAAGGACACAATGAAACAGAAGGGTGAATGAAACAAGAGAAGAAGGGCAAGGCAAGTTGGGCCCCCGGTGATCCATTCTGCATTCTTAATTTAACCACATGCACAAAAGAGAGAATGCAAGGCATCTCCTAATGAATGACACCCTGCTTTTCCTCACCACCTTGTGTTTACGCCTGAGTAAAAGCACAATCAGGGTAAGACATCCGGGTCATCAGAGCTGGTGTTGGGTAACATGCAAGAAGGCAATCTAATCTTCTGACCTTAGAACAAGAAGATGGGCTCAAATTCACCCAAACTTGGCTAACAGGTTTAGCATGAACTACTTTAACATGGACCAGAGAGATGGTGCTGAGATCAAAGATGAGCAAATCAAACCAGACAACAAAAGTACCGATGATAGTCTGCGAGGGAGAGGGAAAGTGTTTTACAGTAAGAAACAGGCAGGAGGAGAACAATAGAGCAGCACACATGTAACAGGATTAAAGAGGAAACAAAGTTTCCTGAGGATTTACCCAATTCCCTCTGTGTTCTTCAACGAGCTGGTCGAGCGGGACCGTGGCTTAAGAATGATACTCATCATCTGACTTTCGCCTCCACATCCACACAGAAAACACATGTGCAGTCCTCACACACATGAAAGCCACACACTGGAGCGCCTGGACCCCACAGGCGAGTGATCAGACCCTCACTGGTCTGAGGTCATCCGATAGGAGCGTCCTACTTCCCCCCCCCTGACCTAATCCAGGTCTGCTGAGCCACTCGGGACCAAACTCTCCACGCTGCCGCTCCTCCTGGAGCTCTGATCATTTGACAGTAGGAGGTTTGTTAGTCTGCTCTCCCTCTCCCTCGCGCTTATCTTTCATGCCAGAGCGGCATGTGATCTTCCGTTTTCCTAATCCATCCACACTTTTATCCTTCCTTACTCAAGTCTCCCTTTCAAATCCCTGCATGTATTTGCTTTCCCCTGAAATAAAGTATTTGTTTCCTCTCAGCTACCTATCATTCCTTAGCTTTCTCTACTTTTGACAACACACTGTATCTGTCAGTCCCTGCGTTTCCCTGAGCTGCTGCTTGAGAATGCCGTGTGGGAGGAGTTGTTTGAGTAGTAGTAATTCTTTAAAGGGTGGGACTTGTACCCTGCTAACAATCAGCTCATTCGTCACTCTCTGGAGAAACCTAAAACCAGCAGCTAAGCATTCCAGTGTTCTTTAGGGACTGGGCAAAGGTAGCAGAGGAAAAACACTGAAGTGAGAAAATCTAATAAAAACGGACAATCCTCCAAGAGCATTACAGCATAAATGTACATGCACCATCAGCTAATGGCCACATTAAAACGGAAAACAAGTATGAGTTCACTACAGGTAAGTGTGTTTATGTTTATATGTCATTTATTATTTAATAATTTACCCAATAAAATGTCAAACAACTAAACAATAAAATGTAGATCGTTTTACAATCATCTTTTCAACAGGTTGAGAGTGTGGTTTGCACTGGTTGATAATTTGTGTTAAAAATTATGCAAAAACTTTGTTTTATGTGAATTAAAAGCAGAACAAAGTCTCTGTTTTTTTTTTTTGCATCCTATGAATATTTTCTGCACAAACCCTTTGATATAAGCAACTATTAAAACCACCACTTTCATGCAATTACGTCTGAAACTGTGCAATAAAAAAAATCTGAACAGTTTCTAAATCCCTTGATCTTTATAGAAATAAGTTTGTTTTCTGTTTAATACTCAGAAAATAATTAGCTTCATGTGAAAAAGAGCAGACAGCTAATAAATGTGTTTGAATCTGCAAAATAGGCTTGAATTTGGAGCTCTGATAGCTTCATATGCCCCTAGTGTTGTTGGGAACGAGAACTTAAAACCTAGCAAATAGGTGTTCCAGCTGTTAGACCATCAATCCCCTGGTGATCATGCACGTAGCGTTGGTGTCCGCAAAGAAAAACATGCAGAAAATGACGAAACGTTCAAAGTGAGGCAACAAAATCAGCTGTTTTTAATGGTTCAAATGTAAGCACAGACAAATTTAAAGTTCTTTATTCAAAATGAACCCTGAGAAAGCTTTAGAACCAACCAAACAATCATATACTTACAAATCTGAGTCTCTGATGGGGATTTAGTGAAAACACAAGTAAGATCAACAAGGAGTTAAAAGAAGGACACAATAATTGTCCTCCAAGAGATAAACCACTTCAAAGAAGGAACAAATTACACGGAAACAAATACCAAAAAACCCCAGAAGGATCTCTTCAAAGAATACTCCTGTGCTTTTATCTTGAATGCAGTAAAAAATACAGTCAGAGCAATGGTAGACTCAAGAGCAATTAGTGTGTTTTGCCCTGTGGTCAAGAAAAACTGTATAGGTTTAAGAGAAGGAAAGCAGCAGAAAACAGTAATTGCAAGGGTGTCTCTTTATACTGGTAAAGAAAACGGATTGCACAACATGCCTAGCCTACACAAATTGATGCTCAAGAGCCATGCATGGGGAGAGAGAGGACTTGAGTTACTTCCATCTGCACAATAGGAGGCTGCTGAAACTGACCTTTAATGCTGCGTGTCTATCAGCAGAACGTTCCAAGAATGAACCCTTTCGTGCTAACAGCGTTTTTGTTGTTACACAGCTAAAAATCCATGTTTCATACTCAGCATGGCAGCCTGATGTAGTTTAGAGTTTGGTGAAAGTGGTGAAACTAATCCTTTTACCACAGACGGCGCATTCCATGTTGCCAAGGAAACGAGGAGAGTAGAGAAAGTTTTCTTAAGGAAAACTGGAGGAACTGGAAGCCTCTTCGTCATGAGGAAACTCCGTGAATCCCAAAGAAACGGGTCACATGTTGATAAGTCATGTAAACTCATTTATGAAATGCATTTACGGCCTTAGAAGAAGAAAAAGACCTTCAGAATAAGAGGTGAGTTGACTTCCTTCACTTCTTTTCATTAAACTGACTGAAGCTGAACATTTTGGACACTTTGATTTGTTTATTACAATAAATTTTGTCAGAACTGTACTTGTATTTGGGCTGAGAAACTTTAACATACCTCAAAAACACAGTTTAACTACCTGCAAAGTATCAGCACACCATGGCTTCTAACTTTAAACATATACACTTCAGATTGGAACATGCATACAGCACAGAGCGCTTCAAGCAATACACCAAGTTACACATTTTAGATGCATTCCTGCCATCTGCAGGAAGCTGAGGTGTATGACGTATACATTTGCAGGAAGCAGGAAAAACTTTGCCTGGAAGTTATAAACTTTAGAAGAATTAGGTTGAATGACAAAAACCTGGGAAAGTTCATGTTTGTTTTCTCTTCCATTATTCATACATATATTCATTTTCCACCAATTATCCAAGGTCACAGAGGTAACAGGTCCAGGAGGGAAGCAAAGACATTTCCCCCTAAGGACTCACTCCAGCTCTTCCTGGGGGATCCAAAGACAGATCTAAGCAAGAGGCGATATAATCCCCAGGTTAGAAAACCTCTAAAGGAACCCTACCTAATCAGATGCTCAAACCCCCTCAGCTCTACTCCATGCTGCCTCTAGAACATGGAGCTCCTACCATCATCTCTAAGTCTTGTAACCATAGGTGAGGGTTGGAACGAAGGCGGGACAGTAAATCCAGAGCTTTACCTTTTGGCTCAGCTCCTTTTTTACCACAACAGACAAGAGCCACAAACTCATTACTGAAGACCTGACCCCATCAGTCCATCACTTCTTTCATTTCCTGCCATCACCAAAGAACAAGGCAAAAATAAACTAAAATTCCCAACTCAGAGGGAGCATTCCACCTTTTTCCAGTAGGAACCATGACCTCAGATTCAAAGGAGATGACTCTCATCAGGGCCACTTCACACTTTGCTAAAAACCACCTCAGTGCACACTGAAGGCTGTGGTTTTATGACGCCAACAGAATCACAATCATCATATGAAAAAAATATATCATTTTTTAAATAAATCCGATTTGTACGCTTCCTTTATTTCTAGGTCCCTACAGAGGGAAGTACTGAAAAGGTGCCACATGTACACATTTTAAACCGGGCTGTATGAGCCAACTGTTTTATATTAATCACCTTCTAATCTACTGGGTGTAAAAACCTGTTGTGTGTTACTCTGTCTGTTCAGCACAGAGACGTGACTGCCACCTAGTGTGGAGATGAACTCCTATCATAAAACCAGTCAGGTGGGTCAAATAAAGCTGCTATTGAGAAATGTATTGATTCCTTTTGTTTCTTTTCTTTTTTCTTCTTCTAAATGTCCCCCCCTCTTTCCACAAGCTGTACTCTATCAATGCAGACAAACACATCCATTAAACGCTGCTGTAAATAGCACTTAACAAAGCAGCAGGGAGAAGAGCACAGATGGCTGGTACACAGTATTGACAGGACTGTTCGTATCTGTATGTATGGAACCAGCAGCCAATAAAAGGCTGCATCTAAATACTATAGAGACACATAGACACAGCTGAAAATTATGCCTACGAACACACACACACGCACGCACACACACACACACACACACACACACACACACACACACACACACACACACACACACACACACACACGTACACAAGAAGGAACTTATACGTCAGGTGACAGCACTTACAGGGGATGTTAGAAATGCAGAAGTAAAATTGACATAACAAGGTCCTAAATTTTCTGTTTGAGCTTTAATGGACAGAGAGTGCTCTGATGATTAGCCTGCCCTCTGCTCATTAGCGAACGCCACTGACCTCCTGGAATCCTCGCCGCTTTAGACGGCGACTTGATGTAACCTGCTTCCCTGTCATTTATCTTGCTCTTAGCCATGTTTTGTGATAAGACCAGAGTTGTTGTTTTTTTTGTTGTTTTTTTAAATTTAATCCTGACAGAACACCAACAGGCACAAAGACACACACTTGTGCAGAATGACACACTCTTCAGACCAACACTACGTGTTTATCAGAGCAAACAGCAGAACTACACAGCTCTAACAACAGGACCAGCCACCAAGCAACCGCCGTTTGCACAACATGCCCGGCTCCAGCTCTGTGTGAACTATTTATCAGCGTGTGTTCTGATAAGAACAAATACACACACTTAGTGTACATAAATACAAGGCATGCACATACAAATCCAAACACATGCACATTATGAAGACAGACATAAGGGAACAGAAGAGATTTTTTTGAAACCTAACGTACTTTTTTCCTCTTTAGATTTAAAAAAAACAAGTCACATAAAAACAATCAACTGACATATACAGAAAAACACAGCTAATTAAAGACTGCATGAGAAATAAGTAGTTTCACAAAATATAAACGAATCAGGTGAAGGTGTATTTGCTGAAACACTTTTCCAAAAATAGTTCCAAAGTCGAGCCATACCCTCTCCTGCCACGGGGTTTGATGTCGATGGGCTTGTTGGTAGCGTAAGGCGAGCCGTTGGAGCAGGCATGGCGATAGCGAGCGATCTTTTCCAATGATAGATACTCCGAGTTTGCCGGCAAACTCATTTTTGATGAGCAGCGTTACACATACACTAATCTCTGGGCAGTCTCACAGAGACGGAGCTGTGAGGCTGACAGAGCCACCACAGTGGAGAGGAGGGAGGCGTGTGTGTGACAGGAGGAGGAGGAGGAGAGACGGCTCAGGATGGGTGTGACTTCAAATCAGAAAAAATAAAAGCGAAAAATGGAAAGTGAGAAAGAGAGATGAAGATGAGGGAGGAGCAAAGTGTAAAAGGTAGAGTGGAGGGATTGAGCTGTTCTCTCATGCGGCCACTGAGAGGCAGTGTTGCCTCATGAATCACACACAGTCAACCTGCATCCTGCAGCTGCATGCCATGTTCACTAAAGCAGGTGAGTAGAAAGGTGCAGGACATTTAATCCTGTTATAAAGGCTGACTGAAACCCAGATTTTAACTCACGCTGCTTTTTCTGCATTTAAACCACTTAAACTAAATTGTGTAGAGATGATTTCTAGGTTAATTATTTTGCAAAAACAATTCCACACAAGTGTGTTGAAAAATACTTTTAGAATGCAACTATGGAGCGCTTTGATCCAATGCTTAAGAAAGTCCACATTTTAAATGGAGTATGTGCACACAGTGTAATACATGAGAATTTAAAGTTAGAGAATAATTCTACTTAGAGATGTCCTGATTCAATCTCACAGCATGTTTCATCTGTATGTCTACACTCAGCTTGTTGACTTACTTTATACGTTTTAGATCATAATTAGAACATTTTGAAATAGTCAATAAAAACAACAATAAAAAACACAGATTGCTCTTCTGAAAGCAGTTTTACAGCTTGAAATGTGGCAACTCAGAGATTAGTAAAGCAAATAAAACGAGTTTGTATGGATGACAAGAGACTTTGATTGTTATTAACTTAAATTAAACAAAACGTTCTAAGCTCATCTTAGTGTTCAGCCTGATATTATGTCTGTAATGCATCAAGTGTTTAATTAGGATGCTTTTTTACAGCTTGTGAAGATGTCTCACATCTCATCCAAAAGGGTTATTCTCCAATTTTTAGTGAATGATGAATCGTCGGGTTCTCATCCTCCAGCAGGGGGCAGTCTACTCCATAGGGATAACACACTGCAGGAGTAGGTGCCTACCAGCACAGAGAACAGCAGCACAAACGCACAGAGATTCAAATCTCTTCGGAGTTACGGCTTCTGCTCAGCTCTGACAGGAGCAGCCAGCATGTGACAACAGCTCCTACGTTGACGGCGAGGCTGTCAGAGTCACAGACAACTCCTCCATACATGCTGAACACCTGAACACATCAGCACACCGTGCACATGCAAAACTCACAAAAGCTACTGAATTGAACGCATTATAAAAGACACACCTCACACTGTG
Organism: Callopanchax toddi; assembly: GCA_006937965.1. Taxonomy (NCBI): domain Eukaryota; kingdom Metazoa; phylum Chordata; class Actinopteri; order Cyprinodontiformes; family Nothobranchiidae; genus Callopanchax; species Callopanchax toddi. Next base: position 658,030 of record SSNR01000106.1, on the reverse strand, counting down.
TAAAATACACACAGGTTATTAGACTAACAATACACAGAGCTGTAATTCTTCCTGCAGGCAGTAACACGAGCCTGTTCTTTGGCTGCACAGCGTTAGTGTGCTGAGACAGAGAGCCAGGCGACTGTCGTCATTAAGAGTCCCTGAGGCTCAGAGCCGTTAAAACCTGAACAGCTGCATCTGAACACGGACATTTTTATACAAGCTGTGCAGCTTCATTGTGCACATCCTAACGTGCAGTATCGTTTTAGTCAGTAGATGTGTGTGACACAGTGTTCTCATGTTCTACATCATAAAAATCCTAGTTTATATAAAATGCAGATTGAATAATAACAAGGGACTAGAAGGGGTTTAAAAAATAATATAATATGATTCGGCATAAGGAGAGCATCAAAGATGGAATTTTCATGAGAAAAATGGGAGAAAACACTGTGGTTTTAAAAAAATTCTAAATAAACTGGTGGTAAAATTTTGAGGGAAGACATCAACAGCATCCGACTTAACGAAGCTCATAACTTTTTTTATATGAGTGTTATTTCTATTTGAATTGATCAGATTTTTAATGTTTTATGATTTAAAACATCTAGTTTGGAAAAATATTGAAATAATCACATGTAAGAAATACAGACTGAAAAAGTCCTACGTTTTGGAGTGCATTAATGCTGACACTAGACAACATGTTCATCCTTTTTTCTTTTTTAATTTAAATTTACTGTATTTTTCTGGAAAAATGAATGAGTGTGTTTGCAGAATCAGTCATTAAAGTACATAATCTACTGGGAAAAGTTACTTTTTTATTTTACAGTTTGTCTCATCTGTTATCGGCGTAACATTCATGAAGATGCATGCACGCAAAGCAGATGTATGCATTTTTCTGTCGTGCATCATGGACACCCCATTGTTTGTTAACAGGGAGGCAGAAGATTGACTTCCTACCCATCCTGTCACATCCTCACATTAGATTTTTTTTTCCCATCAAGGTAGCAGCACCTGGTGAATGTAATGAATTACACGGGGAGGAGAAAGGACAATGGTTTGGTTCTGACCGATGAGAAATAAATCACAAGCTCCTGCAGCAGAAGAGTGGCCCTTGCAACATGCACCTCAGTCACCTCTCCAAAAAAAACCTGACTGTGATGACAGTGATTGCACGTTTCCTTTCAGGTATGTAAATAAGCAATCGTAACGTGATTAACAAGGGAACAATAGAAAAGTCATTAATATTCAGGTGGAAATGCGTTGGCTGAAACAGGAACAAGCTCTCAGTTAATTTTTTTCCTGCTTCCAAAGAAGCTGCTGTTGTGTACGTCAAAGAACAATTCCTCTGCTAGATTCGTGCTTCTTAGCCTGCCTTCACAGTCCCCTGCTAGATTCATGTTTATAATGTGGTTGCTATGGCGACTTGGCAGAATTCAAAAGGGACAGGTAGGTCCTTGCAGCCAATGAGTCCTCAGTTGCTAAGGACACGGCGGCAGATTGTGTTATGAGAGACTGAGGATGACAGGGTCAAGGACAGAAAGACTGAAGGAAGTTAGACAATCAGAACTCAATTTTTAGAGAATTTATTTTTTAAGCCTGACAAGAAACGAGCAGGTGAAGTGCTCACAGTGGGAGGATGCGGCTACAGTTCCCCCTCCAAAAAAAAAAATAAAAATTAGTTATTAACAGCAGCTACTTAATACTTCACAGCAGCCATGCATGACTTACCTGAGCTCTATTTATACGTCAGGCTGACTCACAGGCTGGGGAAGGATTTAAGCTGTTTGTCTCACAGACTCAGCTGAGCACAAAGGAGAACAGAAAGCACCCCTACTACAAAATGAAAATGTGTAGAGAAGTGTGAACGCCGAATATGAGCCCAACAAAAGCTCTTAGTCATGCTGCACATGTGCGCTTCCTCTAAGAGCACATTTTGCTGCGTATGCTGAGAAACTTGCGTGCATGTGTGTGTGCGCGCGCATGTGTGTGTGAGTAAGAGGAGAAAAGAGTGCGTCATGATGTGTTAAAGCTGGACAGATTCAATAAGAGAAGTACTGTGACCAGCGTGAAGAAATCTGTGTTCCGGGGAAAAATAAAAAATATCAAAAAATACGCCAGATTTCACATCCACACCAGAAATATCACAACCCGGTTGGACTTCATTAACTAATCTATCAGTTAAAATAATAGCTGCTTTCCTGAGGGGATGTCCTCTGATCATTTTACATAACCAACTGTCAAAAACAAGGGCTTTGGTGGCTGTAGTGTATAGTTACAGCGAGGGATCTCAGGACAGCTCGAACATGACAACCGATCTTCGTAAACATTACGCAGAATCCAAGAAGACTTGAGGATTTGTGCCATGAGATTCAAAATACGTTGGGGACCTGGAAGAGAAACACAGCTCTGCTTGTCTGCACATAGCTGTTGTAAACATGCAAACATGGTTTTTGGATTTCCCACTGTAACTAACATTAACTTAAGTACATCTACAAGGTCATGTGAGTTTAATAACAAGAGAAACAGGATGAACAGAGCTTGATGTAAGGAGCTCTATATGATGTAGCTTGCAGGAAACATGAAATGTTTAAATAAAATCAGTCAAATGACTTTGTTTGCAATAAAAGCCAAAGGTTTTGAAATCGTGTTAGGGCTGTATTACCTGGGATATCCACAAATCATTTTTTCCAAGTCGTATTCAAGTCTCATGGTTTTGATGCACAAATCAAGATCAAATATCAAGTCATTAATGGGCAATTCAAATTCATTTTTTAAGTCCTTAAGAAGCAAGGTCAAGTCTCAAATCTTTGAGGTGCAAGTCAAAGTTAAGTCTCAAGTTCTTGATGTGCAAATCCAAGTCAAATATCACATCATTGTGGCACAAGTCCAAGTCAAGTCAGGACTATATGCATTTTTGCAGCCCAAGTCCAAATCAAAGACTTGAGTTTCTGTGTATCACTGATAACTCTTGTCAAGTTTTCTAGATTGCATTTGCTTTTCATTAAGAATTGTTTAAATATATTTATGTAGCCCACCCTTGCACAAGAACACTATAATTACAAGATAAACAACAATGAAGTTTCTGTGCAGTAATTGTACTTTAGCTGCAGAAATAGGAAGTCAATGAAACCAACTAAATAATTCACTGCTGACACTGTGTCCATCCTTTCCTCATGATGTGTACTGAGACCACACTGAGTAATAATATCATGATGTAGGTTTAGATCACCTGTTAATTCTACACCACAACGTAAACAACCACTTATGCACATCACAGATAATGTCCAGGCTTTTCTCCCTAACAGGCACACTGATGTGGAACTAAACTGATGGACGTTAGCAGGAAGTCGCTCGTAGACTGAACAATTTGCTCAAGAGGCTTTTACATATCACACATACGCACACAGCTCCAGCTCAAGTGCACCTCGAGCACATGGTGAAGTTAATAGGTTTAACTTGGCAGCGGTCCCAGTGATGTCAGAGTAATCCTTCATTAAAACCTCGATGACATCACTGCACCGTCGAGAGTGTGAAAGCTGCATATGGTCACATATTTACAGTATGTGAGCGAGGGATGCCCCGCTACGTTACACTCAGGATGCCCCGAACAGGTAATCAGATTAAGGTGTTCTTCAGAACACACTCAGGGAACACACAGCAGCTTTCTGAATTATACTGCAGTTCATTAAACACAACTCTGCTTTTATGAAAACACCTTTAACCTGGATTCAGAGGTAGTTAAAGGAAAGGGTTGGTAGGATAATAGTGAACCTTACTTGATGGGTCAGTGCACTGCAGACCACAACCTAAAGGAGCAGCTTTACGGAGTAAAAAAGATAAATGAACAAATTGATTCTGATACGGTTTCACAGTGAGATGTTTCTCATTTTAGTTTATATCCAGAGTCAGCTGTGAGTGTAGATCTGTAGAGCGTAGATGTGAAAATCGGCTTGATTTTTCCACATGTTGGTTGTCAGAAGAACGAGATCTTGACTCATCTATCCTTCCAAACAGCCAGATCTCGCAAAAGTAGTCTTGAGCAATATTTTTTCAGGGTTTTTGATGATCTTTCAAAGTTTTTTGGACTTTGGCTGCCTTTTTACTGTTTTCAGAGCCTGGACTTTTTTTGGTAATTGCTTCCATTTTTGGGTTAATTGATCAATCCTTAATAGTGCAAATAGTCACATGTGAAGACGCCTTAAATCCTTATTTGTGGCCTAAATCTGAAACACCAACCTGGAACTGACAAACGCAACAATCTGAAAAGTAAGAATGAAAGAAAAAAAAGATTTGTAATATAAAACAGATTAAAAAATTTGCTTTTAGGTTAATTCACTTAATTACAATCTATGAATCCTTCAGAAATAAAATCTAAACTCAGGAGATGAACCAGTGTTGTTTCAACTCTTTAACAATTTGATAAAGAAAAAAATATTCTAACTAGTTTTTTCTTGTCTTTTTACCAACAACCTGTCTCTAAGACACAATTTGTTACCATTTTTAATTGAATCCATTAAAATACCTTAAAAAAGTAATTAGTTAAGTTAAGGATGATGCATCTCTTAGCTCCAGTATCAGGCCTATGATGGATTTTTTCCCTATTCATTACAGACATAATTTAGATTCTGTTCAACTGCTGCTGATAATTCTCCTTGTCTTTATATTCTTCAGTTACAGGAACTGAACACAAGAATATTGAAAAAGGCAGTGAAGTGTCAAAATAAAAAGACTGAAATGCCTCCAGAACACCTGGAAAACTATTAACCAGGAAATCTGTAAGATATTACAAGACAGTCTATATTTTAGGACAAAGTGGAAGAAATGGGGGTGGCTCAAACTTTTTGCACAGTATTGCTTTTCCCTGAGGAACTGTTGACATGAAAGTCTCTTGACATGAAGCTACATTTTCCAAATTAAAAACGGGATAACCGCATAATGCTTTATAGCTCCATTGGAATAAAGAAAGAGATAAACATTAAAACATGATCTGAAAAAAGAACCAATGTAATGATGAGGTATTTGATCTAAAGGTAAGAATTTTGATTTAAATTTGCTTCATCAGTACGTCTCTGTAACCCATAAAGCAAGTTTCAGGACTGTTTCAGCTCATCAAGGTTTTATTTGCAGTTTTTATGGTAGAAAATGACAAACATAAACACTCAGTGATTTTTGAACAGTGGTAATTAAGATGCAACTTTCTTTGGATTTTGATTTTGAAGTGCAACTTTGATATCTGCAAAATAAGAGGAGGAAGAAACATGACTGATCTGGCACCAGCGTTATCAGATCAGCTTTTCCAAAAGGTCTCAAGCTGGCAAAATGCACGAGACCCTTGCTTCACTCCTACATACAGAGTGGGAGTGAGGCAATTTAGGAAAATTAGAAGTCAGAGCTGCTAAAGAGAAAACTAGTTCATTCTATCAGCTCATTTAATATTTGGGACACGAAACAAAACCAGTGTGAATGGGGGGAAGAAAAAAATAAAAATAATTTGCTATGGGAGGGAAGCAAACGGAGTTAAACGCTGTTTATGTGAGCCAAAAAAGTGGATAAGTGTAGGTGTTGAGTGTAGTCACAAATTGCTGTTGATTCATTTCCTGCTGTGAGCTTTATTTTCCACACTCTGCAATGAGAGAGCCCGTCTTACCGGATGGATAGGAAGAGTAACAACAAGTGGGAGTTTTGACAGAGGAAGCAGAAAACAAACACGTTCATAATAATGACAGCGCTCGCCAAGGAAGGTGAAATATGCAGACTAAACATTCATTACAAGACACTGAACAGTCTGAGAGGAAGTTGGACACAATGCAGCAACGGAATTACACAAAATACAAAGAATTATAATAAAAGTCAAGGGTGTGTGCAGGTTTATAGTCCGCAGGTGTCTTTGCAAACACCAACTCAGAAGTCATTCACTTTCGTTTGCCTCCACAGGTTTCCTAGACAGCTTTAGATGGAATTATAAGACTCCGTAAGGCGATAATATTTCCCAATCCGGTGTGGTATGTGTATGTGAGGGGACACCCTCTCCCAGCTTAAGTCTTGCTAATCTTTTTCCTCATACGTGCTGCCGTCATCCTAATCACCGCCTTCGTCAGAAGCAACTCCCTCGTGAAACCAACGGCGTCACAGCCGTGTGTTTCTGCTAATAAGACGTTTTTCCCCCTCCGTTGGTGATGCTGTGCGTCTCATGTCTGCAGCCCTCGCCGCATGGAGGTGTTGGAAAGAGAAATAAACAAACAGCTGAGAAAACACAAAAATAAGTGGGAATTTCTCGGCCGAGTCGACAACTGATTGGAAATCGAAACCTAACGGCGGTTACCTGTTCACGCTTCTAATAAATGCAGCTGCCAAGAAATCTAAGCAACCCCACCCTCGCCCCTCCTCTCTCGCCATCTGACGAGACAGAGAGCACGCAGTGACGCATTAACCTTTCAGACCAAGTTTATCCTAATGAAAACCCCGGGGCTAGGCCTCTGCTCTGTTTTCTTTGAAACACTATTTCCTTGTTCTTACAGGAAAGAGCCTGGGCACAATAACGTCTACTAGTTTTAAAAAAAATGTAAGTCTGACGTACAACGCTGCACTGTAAGGATATTTCATTCCTTTTTTATGTCAGGAGAAATCGATCCACGTTTGTAGAAACAGATACTTCTTCTAGCTGGAAGGGAACTTGTTTTATTTAGTTATTTATGTGTTGAAAATTCAGTTAAAAAGATGTCATTTCATAGTTTGAGCCTAATATTAATGTTTTGTCCTCTTAAAACTCCAGATTATATAAATAAAACGAATAAAGTCCAATAAAACCTCAGCACTAAGGAGGCTGGAAAAGCCAATTTTACTTCACATTTAACACAGCCATTAGTCGGCTTTGATTTATAAAGCGCTCACAGAACCGCCAGCAGCTTCCCCTTGGCTTTAATACATCTCTCTGCCACATTGATCTGTCCGTCTTCTTGCCCCAGTCCCAAAGATAAGGACGAGATTGAATACCAGGAGCAGCCGAGTGGACGGAGACAGCTACGACTGAATTGGATCTTTAAAGTGAGTGTGATGTTAGAGCTGCCTCCAGGTCCCTGTGAGGGAACTGAGATCCTCGGATTTATTGCATATGCGCTCTGATGAGATGGTTATTTAACTGTTGTGTCACACCGCCACACGCACCGACACCAGTTGATAGAAAACGTGAATTGCATTTCTGAGCAAAGGAAACGGACAATGCATGCAGCTGTAAGAGAATTTCCCTACAAGCCAACTAAATACATATTTCTAAAGACAAATATGCACAAAGGTTGACTTGTTTTATCCATCAGGGTGAAGGAAATCAATCTAATACGTTGAGATGCTTCTATAATCCGAACATTGGCCTATTGTTGTCAGCCAGAGTGTGTGTTTAGCTCTGATGCACTGACACAGCCTCCATATATTACTCATCTCAACACGAGGTGTTCCTGTAAGCAGGAACCAAGGGAGCGAGGGGGGGATCGACGGTAAAGAAGTGGCAGAAACACATTAAATCCAAAAGCAGCAACGTGTGACAGACCAACTGGATGACGAAGGGTGAGAAAGGAGCGAGCATTACCAAATGACTCACTGCACGGACAAAATAAACAACAACTGACCATTAGCTGTGAAAATTAGGTGTGAACAAATAAACAGATCATTTAGCAGATGAATTACTTCCAGAAGAAGGAAGGTGAAACTGTGGCGCCTTTGTCTTAAAAATAGAACTCCGTGTGCCGATTTAACAGAACATATCACTAAGGACAAGTCTGTTACGCTTTGACGAACATCTTATTTCATTTAACGCCGCAAAGCCTTTTTGGAAAAAGCCGGTCTGACAAAAGCCTCCACTCGAGTAAAATCCCAGCGCTAACACACAATGAGAAGTTTGACAAGCTGAAATCAAAACTAGCTGAATACATCAACTCTTTAGAGAGGATCACAGTTACTGGATCTGCTTATTTTAAAACATTCTGTACAAAAATATTTAAGTAGTTTTTATTCTGCAATGAAATGCAGTATATTTATATGAAATTACATTAGACCTGGAGATGCAGGAGATAAGAAAACCATGCAACTGTGATATCATTCTTGAATATTGTAATGATATCTGTGTTCTGTCATACTTTTTTTAGCATTTCTATCATCTAAACCAGGTATGGAAGGGACTGAGAGGACACCAGATCAGCATGCAGATCTGTCACTATAAAAATGTATGATTTATTGCAATCCAAGCATTTCTTTGCGATAATGATTTTGCACACGCTGATATTGTGATAACAAATTTGAGGTATATTGTGCAGAAATTGTCCTCGGGGGGCCAATATCCTGCGTGCTTGAGATGTTTCACCTGATTGCAATCAATGGATGATTAACAGGCTTCTGAAAAACGTCTAAACAGGTCATTCAACCACAGGAGTGCTGGAGCAGGCAAACATCTAAAACATGCAGGGTATCGTCCCTCAGGGCCTAGGATAGGAATCCTGCATTTTAAAAATGCATCTTATTTTTCCTACCCCGCTCAAAAAAAGAGCTAAAAGTCATCAGTGTAGATACAGATGCAGATTCTGGCATGTAACCCCATAAAAAAACATGCATTTTCTTGTTTCTTGGCATCCAATTGCGTTGCCAAGTTGCAGAACTAATCCCTTCATTGTGCGCAAACCCAGTCGTTGGTATCAATCATTTCATTCACCGCAAACCACCACAAAAGAAGCCAGGTCTATCTGAGAAGACGAAGTGTGAGAACAAGTGTTGAGAGGAAAGACGTGTTAGACCGTGTGGCCTGTGCAGGTGGAGAGAATGGGTAGCACCCTTAATAAGATGGTGTAAGTCAGCATCCCCCCGCGCAGCAGTGCTGGCAGAGATTGATGCTGGAAGCGAGCAGTAGATCTGTATCTCATATCAACACACACACACACACACACATACAGTAAAAGATGGTGGTTCTTTGGGACAACACTGACTGATGACTGCATCCCTGGAAATCTGACAGCAAGTCTCTGCCGTCTCCAAAAAAGCACATTTTCGAGTCTCTGCCTCGGTTACAACACAATGACTCGTAACAGAAAGTAATCTAAAGTTTGGCTGAGGCTGACCCCGTCGCTGCAAGAAATGATGTGCACTGGGGAGCAGCCTCGAAAAAAATAAAAGAACAGTTCCAAGTGTGTATTTTATGTCCGCTCCTTATCAGCAGACGCCACACAGGCTCCAACATTAAAGCAGAGGATAGGATGAGAGAGGAGCCATGCAGCAAGGCATTTACAATCTTTGTTCTAAATATAGACTTGTCTGTTCCATCTCTCTGGACTCGCAGGCGCTGGATTCACTTAATTAGATTACTACACACACTTTTCATCTCCTTTCTGGCTTGTGTTTAATGAAGTTTAGACAATTATGCGTCTCAGTTTATTAACCGCAGGGCTGGAGGCGACATCAAGCATCAGAATGTGGGTTAAAGCGTTATAACACAGCTAAGACCCTCTTTATATTAATGTTACACACAATAGCACCATTGGGGTCAATCAGATGATTTATTAGGTATTTTTGTGTCTTTTCGTGCCACTCGTACACAGTGTTAAGTGGTTTTATCCAATAAATAAAAAGAAAAAAACTCAAATCATCAACTGGGGAATCTCTCATTTCAGCAAGCTCATATCACATGCTTTACTAGTCATCATAAAATCTTGCAAAATGTTCATGTTTTATCTGTCAGGAAATGACAATACTTGCTTAGATTTTGATTTCTCGCTGCTAAAATTCCCTTTTTAAAGAATTCCCTAAAAAAAATTTCCTGGAAAAATACTGATATAAAATGCTGTGTCCAGAATCTGATTCAATAAAATAAGAAAATTAGTCAAATAAGGCTATGCTAAACATTTGATTAATAATGCTTTTTATCTAGTCTGATCATTGCTTTTATTCCAATGTCTGTTCAACATTTAAAAACATTTTAAAAGGCAAGCTGCTACCTTCTGTATAGAAACATAATAATGTAAGATGAAATAATTCCTTAATGTACTCCTGCTAAACATTTTATTTATTGCTCAGTTTATGTGCATTTGTAATCCTTTTATTAGGGAATACTCTGAGTTGCTTGAAATTGCTAAATAAATAGTTGATTTATGATCCTGAGTGCAAAAATAACTATAACAGGCAGCTGTTGTGAGGCCTGCTGGGGGTTGATCCTTTGTAGTGACCGTCTGAACTTCACAACCCCATATGTTTTATTTTAGTCTCCAAAAAGGGTTCAACCTCAGTATTTTTGTGCTGGAAAGCACATAAATAGATTCACATTTTGAGCAGAAATAAATTCCTCTCTTTGTAATTCCTATAAGCCTTATTTTCTCAGTGGTGCTTGGTCAGTCTGACACAGAGAGAATGGAGATGGGTCCATTATCAAGGTGCAATGAATAATACAAGTCATCCTGAAAGCTCCTTTATACTCAACACACACACACACACACACACACACACACACACACACACACACACACACACAGAGAGACAAAGTCAGTCACATGGTACATACATTAACTGTATCACTGTGTCTCTGTCTAAATGGAGTTTGACAGGCTGATCTTTCGTTTTCCAAGACTAATGCTCGAATCTGACGTCTGTGACTGGAATGAATTGTTGCAACACTGTAACTCGTTTTGCTACATCCGTCCAATTCAGCAGCGCATTCCAGCAGCTTCAAAATGACTTCCTGGATTATTTATACTAAATTTGATCAATAATTCACAGCAGCAATGGAGGATTTAGCATTGAAAACGGGTTCAAAATAAATGAACTCCTGTGACATTTGAGAATATTTTCTTTGTCTTCTACTTCCTGGCTGAAAGGCCAGTTCTTATTGTGTGTGTGTGTGTGTGTGTGTGCCTGTGTGTGTGTGTGTGGGTGTCTCATGGGTGGATACACTTATGTATGTTTTCTTGAGTTGGATGACGTCTGTTTGGAGTTCAACTGATTCTCCAAAGACTTCTATTTTCCTCTCTACGGTTTACGGTCTCTGCTGGAAGACGTCATAAGAAGATGCTTTACAAAGTGTTAAAACTATTGTTTTATCATATTAAGTTAACTTAAACACTTCAATCTATTAACTGGCACAATTATATTTTAATTTGTCACAAACTTTCTATTTTTCCACATCCTTTTCCTTTTGCGTGCATCAGTGCAAAACAAAACATAACAGGAAATGATAAATATGTCATGCAACTTAGCTTAGAACATTAAAAAAACTAAATATAAAAAAAGACCAATGATTGAGAGAGGTAAATGACTAAAGACCTAAAAATAAGTTATGAAAATGCAAAGAAAGCTGCGTTAAAGTAGCAATTGAAGCCCGTGTGACCATGAGATGCATCTCATTACGAAGAAGTTCAATGCCGAGAAAAAACAGTTGTTAGAAAGCATCGGCAGCAACTTGTTTGAAGGAAAAACAAGCGAGCAAGCATGAAAAATTCAACCCAGTGGAAAAACATTGTTGGGAATACAAACACCGTCCACGTCCCAACAGTCCACTCTGATGACATCACTGCCCCCGCATCCCTCCCAGTTTGCACCACAGCTGAGAGACAAGCGTTGCCATTATATTTACCAGCCCAACTATGAGAAAAATAAATAAAAAGATCAACACAGGGCAGCGGAAAAACTCACAAACATCCTGGTTTTAGCCAAATCTGTTTCCATCTTTGTAACGGCGTGACGCTGTCGCGCCACAACCCCTCCGTGTGCTTCGCTTGCTATTTCTGACCTGCCCTTGAGTTTATGGATCAACTGGAGCATTTAGTGTGGGAGAAAATGACAGGAAATGTCTGGCCCATTTAACAATAAATTTCCCCAAATACATCTGAGCGGAGCTTGGGAAAATAAAAACGGCTTTGGGCTGGGCGGGCAATAAGGTTCTTATTAAAACAACAAACACGCTGTGGAAAAAAAAATGAAATTAAAAGGGTCCTAATTTTGATTTAAATATGAGCAGACATTATGAGTGAGGCAGTAGATGAACTCACCCTATCCAGGAGTGCCTTCTGAAGGGAAACTGATGACTGAGGTGCATCATGGAGCTATCACAGTGAATAGCTGGGGGTTGTCCAGGCTTCATATTGAGGCTTTGTAAGGGCTGATCCCCCCTCTTAATGTCAATCTCTCACCCTTTGAGCCCCCTTATGTATTAACGCTAGCTATCTATGTGCAGACTCTGCCCCACGGGACCTGCAGGCCCCACTGTTCCATAATAAACTCCTTTGCTGTGTTGCGTACATTCAGACCAGTCCTCGAGTAAAGAACTTCCAGCTTCTTGATCCTAGGGCATCACTACAAAAAGCTCTGTTACTCCTAACAAGGCAAATTTAAAAGTCAAATAATTCAGCACCATATGATCCATTGAGTTCCAAAGGAAAACAGATGTCCAATAAACATGTTGATGAAAAAGAAAGGTTAAAAACTTAATGGAAGAAGAGTTTTCTTATGTCAGTGGTGCCAGCAGACAGGCGGCCACCCAGCAGGACCAGCTAAACTCTCCGGCCGGTGCTCTTTTTTCCGCGGTATTCTTCCTGCCAAGGTTTGGAAATTACTGTCCCACATCCACATGGTGAACCGGTTCAGGGAGTCATTCCTCTGGTAAACATTCCTTTTCCTGAAAGCCAGTGACGCTGGTTGGAGAAGCAGCGGCAGTCACACCAGCATGACAGAGCATGTTACACACACAGTCACTCACAGGTTCGCTTCCCTCCCTTTCGACTCTGCCTCCTTTTGTCTCTCTTATTTTGTGTCTGCTTCTTCTTCTTCTTCTGCCCTTTCACAATCTCCCAGGGAGGGAGATAAAGAAGAAGGAAGGAAAGGGGAAAAAAAAGAAAACAAACAGTAAAGCGTCTCTTCAGTTTCCCTCTTGCTCTCTGTCCTGCTGCAGATCGTCTTTCTCCCCTTGCCTCCCTCCCTCCCTCTCTCTCTCCCTCCACCCAGTGGGATGTCCTGACTCTGTAATAGGTGTGCCTGTCGTACTCTGTAAGCTAAACCTATTGATCCTCTTAAGACTTCATTCAGACAAACAGGTCTGCACAATTTGCATAAACAAAAGCGCACACATCGTGACACCGAGCGTCTGAGCGTGCACTGTAGTGACAGCGAGGCGTTGGCAGGCATTCGTACCCTTAAATCTTTCACTCGTCTTGACTGATGTGTGTTTGTCTGTATTATCGCCTTCTTCCGTCACGACCACGAGTTCTCCTGTTGTTCAGCATGTCAGCGCTGCTCGTACTGCTCTGAGCTGAAACCCGTTTGATTCGAGAATCTGCATGCCTGCTCATGGACCGTGAAATCTCAAACCAGGTCACAAACGCCACCTTTTATTATTTCCTGCAGCAGCACGTGTGCCTATGTAAAATATATAGTTGATGCATGACTGACAGAAAAAACAAGCAGGGGCTCTACCAAGGCATGCTTGTCTTAAAGAACCTGTTAAACAGGATGCCGTTTTAATTGCTGTTATATAACATCAATTATGTTCACACCAGCAGCATTTTGGCAAAAAACAACATAAAAAAGAAAAGAGTTTAAATCCATTGGACTTTGCATGCACATGTTTATTTGGGCGTGTGTGTTGTATGACTGAAAGATGTTATGGGCTGAGGTTTAGGGTTAGCACACTTAAAGATGTGTCTGTGTGTGTTTTGCATTAAAAAGCCATAGCTCCAGTTGCTGCGGTCTGAAAAACAGGATCCAGCACTGCTTCTTGCACACATCCTGCCCAACAAACACGTCAGCAGCTTCTCAACTCCTGCCAAAAGTCAAACCACCTCGCAGCCTCTTTAAGGCTGCACCTTCAGCTACACCCGCCACAAGTGCAAGACTTTTGAGGAAGCAAATGGTGGGAAAATAAAGACAGAAGTGTGTCTATTTGGGTAAATGGGATACTGTGGGAGTGTTGAGGGGGCTGAGCTGACAGCTCAAGTAGGGGAAGTTTAGTTTAAATGTTCTTAAAGGATTAAATGTGTCCATATGAAGAAAAAAGTAGCTAGTTGATATAATTAAGAGGAGAAACTGGGGTCCAGAACCCCCATTTTCTCATTTATACTGTCATTTACACCTATAACTCTAGAGTGGTGTGATACGGTATTTATCCTTTACAGCTATCTTCTATTTTGGGTTTCTTTTGTCCACAAACATCACACTACCACCACCATGTTTGACGCAAAGGATTTTTTTTTTTTACTCAAATGCAGTCTTAGTTTTATGCCAGGTGTAACAGGACACACTCCTTCCAAAAATGTCACTTTTGTCTCATCAGTCCACAGATTAATTCCAAGTCTTGAGGATCATGACGATGACATGTTTTTTTTTGCAAATATGAGACAAAACTGTGTTCTTTTCAGTGAGCAGAGATTTTCATCTTGGAACCCTCCCATGGAGGCTATTGACCTCTAACCTTAACCACATAGGGCCTGCAGTGCTTTAGATCAGGGGTGGGGAACATTTAGAAGCTAAGGGGCCATTTGTTTCTTTTAGAAGTCCCCCACAGGCCACATTCAGTATGTGGGTTTGGAGGTGGGGTAGTAGGTGCTGGACGCTGCAGCTTGTCAGATCCGGACCCAGCACCGGTTCTGTCCGGGCCGTATGGCACCGCACGCACCTCGAACATGACCCCTTTCCCTGGACTGGAGACCTTGTGCTGGACCCTGGACTGTGGAGCAGGTTGAGCATGTCGACCAACAACAGGAAGTGGAAATTACAATGAGTCGCGCAGATCACCTTGTAGCTTACCCGCTGATGCTCGCCTGCTGTTGCGTTAACTGACTCCTATCCAGGCTCGGATATATGAATTACTGTTGATTTCATCACAGAAACATCACTGGTTGTTGATATTTTTTTCCTCTGAGTTTATTTATTTATTTGATGTTGCATGGCGGGCCTGATAAAAAGGGTCCGCGGACCGTATACGGCCCAGAGGCCAGAAGTTCCCCACCCCTGCTTTAGATGTTGTTCTAGGTTATTTTCTTCTTGATTTTCTTTCTGACGTGTTGCTTTTGAGTTCTTTTAGCCTACATTATGTTATCAATCAGGTTCTATTGAAGTTATTTCATAGTGAAACTAAACTCAGCTTTCTAAATAATGTGGAAAATCACAATTAACTCATGATATAACAAGGGGGCAATTTCTTTTGCACAGCATTGTAGATTTAAAAATTAAACACTGTACATTTAATTGCAAATGCATGTACATGTGAGGGTACTGCATAATCTAAGTTCCTCCTTTGAATGTTGTTGCCTTTGTTTAGTTTAACATGGGTAAAATGTCAGGACTCAGTCAGACTAGATGGGGGGGGGAAACACGTGTAAACAGAAATAAATTATAAAGAATGCAAGAGAAAGTGAGAGATAAAAGAGAAGAAAGAGGGATGAAATACAAACATCTGTAGAGACTAAGACAAAATGATGGAGTTAAAGTGTAACAACAACAGAACAAGGTAAGATCCATGAACAATAGCATGAATCCAGCAGTGACGCATGAGCGTAGAAACCTTGAAACAACAATATGTGCCCTACACGGCTAACACAACAGCATACTGCAGTCATAAAGCACTGGAACCGTATTAACGTCCCATCTTCTGTGACCCCGGCTCGTACGGCAGACTGATCCTCGTTTCCATCTACAAAATATCACATCATATTCCAATCAGGAAGCCTTTTTCCATTACATTAGTGGTCCATCTCTGTAACTGGGCATCATGGGGAGGGGGGGTGGTTACACAGCGGAACAAGTATATATTGATTTCATGTGTACTGACATTTAGCAGAGTACTTTTCTTCATTTTTCTGCAGATCGATGGTCCTGAGAATGCAGGTTGAACAGCCCAACTCATAAGAACTGGTCCAGCAGAGCTCTGCAGCAGCATGACTGCGTCCCCTCCCAAACAGCAGATACTGTACACATCTCTTAATATTGAAAAATCTACTGGAGAGTTTAAATTTTGTAGCAAAGAAAATATTCATCAAATCACATGAAAGATTTGTTGTGAATTAGCAAAGTGAAAGCAGATTTTAATCTATTGGTGGTGTAACTACCCAATCGTCCACATTTCTTTAAAAATGTGACATATTTTGCATTCAATTAGGGAAATAAATCTCCTCAGTGCGCAAAACCAAACTGAGCTTCGTGCAACTGTTCCTTTAAGACAGGACGACTGTCCGTCACTCTGCGTTGCTGTGGGACTGCCTCGGGCCCGGTCCTCCTCCTTGCCATTCACGGATTGTTATGCAGTGGCATTTCAGCAAAGGTTAACTCATTCCCCCTTCAAATCAGATATTTGTAATTAGATTCCCACCTCTAATGGGGACATGGAGGCTTCAAGGGCCATTCGGCAAAATGTGAAAAATGTTTAAGTGGCAGAAAAATTACTCACTTGTTGAGTGGAGAGGTTTGTCTGATACTTTGATTTTAATGCAGGCCAAAAAACAGACAGGAGGGAATGGGAAAGAAGCTGGTCATTGTTTAGATACACAATCAGACATCTGTCACTGTCTGAATGAGGTACTGACCCTACTAATAAATTACACCACCTTACAGCAATGATAAAAAGGCTGCACAAATGAACCAAACAGGCACCTTTATAAGACAAATAAATAAGGATTACCGGTATATATTTTTTGATTAGCAAAAAAAAAAAAAATAAAACACATCTAAATGAAACTAAAAGCCCTGAACTGTCATCATGGTTAATGAAGTAAGTGTTATGCAAGACCCATGATTTAAACAACGTCAGCATTTCCTTAGAAATCTATTTTTATCTGCTGTGCCTCACTGATATGAGCATTATAACTGCTCTAATATTTCAAAGCAAGCTTCAAACTGAAAGAGTCAGACACTAGGTGAGATTAAATATGCAAAAGAACAAAGAAACACCCCCCAGAAAACAGGTTCTTGTTTTCTAAAAAGCTAAAGGATAAATATGCTTTAATATAGAAAACATTTTGCAAATGTAGCCCATCGGACAACACATGCATGCATGTTTTTAATTACCTATTTCCATAAGCCAATGTTTATTTAACAGAATTTGAATGAAAGAAAGTGTAACAATTCCATCAATTTCCTCAATTGGATCAGATGCCATCGTCTACGGTTAAAAGCATCTTAAACGCTGAGTTAAAAGCCCCATTTCAAATGGTTATGACCACTCTGAGTGCTTCATAAGGCTGTTTCTACAAGCAGGTACAGATGGGACTGAATTGATATAACAGTGGTCCATTACCACAGGCAGTCTTCACTCTAACACCATCTGGTGAAGAGGGCTCCTTCTAACAGTTACTGCAATCAGTTCTCCTCTCTGATGCACTTATTGTCATGACACAGATTAGTTGTGAGTTTACTGCAAATAAAGGAAGAAATGCTCAGAATGCTGCAGAAACACGAGGCTAAAACCTTGTTTTTGTGACAACACAGAAAATGAAGAGTGGCTTAGCTGGCAGGTCAACTGGTAGAAAATACTTTAATCCTTATATCTTATTGAAATGAACATTGAACTTAACTGCAGAAAAAACTAATAAACATAAAAAAAGGTTTAAAAATATAGGGATGTTTGAACAAAATTTTTTAAATGTATTACATTAAACTGAATACCTTAATTTTTAATGTAATTATATGTATAATATTATTACTTTACATTTTATCATAGCCTTCATTGCCCAATAGGAATTTAGAAAATGCAAAAAAAAAAAAAAGTTTCATTGCTTTTTTCTTGGTATGGAAGTTAAAGGGTTAAAGCAGTCCTAAAGCCAGAATCTCACTGGGCTGCGACTGTTTGGAGACACAAAATTGCAAGAAAATATGTTTTGTCTAGAAATCACCCTGATTTTTGGATATATGAAACTTTTGCAACAAGTTTTATCCATGGTCAGGTCACATGGGGCTCATAACATAATTGCAAAAAACATTTCTTGCCATAATTTAATCACAACTTCTTGCAATTTGTTGCAACTCCCCTCCAAAATCATCAAACCTTTTGGAAACTACACGGAAAAGGGTTCGAGACAGGTGTCAGACACCTAAAACAACTCAAGAATATTTATTTTTTAAAGTTGCGTTAAATTCTAGATTTTTCAAAATTCCAGCAGCTAGACATTTAAGAATCTCCCTCACAAATACCATTCAGAATTCAGCACCAACAGTTGAAGCAAAGTGAGATTCTGGCTTTACTGGAATTTGAGACTCATACAAAAAAGGACAAAAAACCTAATTATTGGTATTACTCACTATTCATTACTCAGTGCAGGGAGGTTATACATTTTTCTCAAAATGCAAGCCACGTCTCCATTCCTTTGTTAAACAATGTATGTTTTCCAAATTCCTCAAGCACAAGTTCTGGATGTTTTTAGCACTACGAAATTACAGAGTTTAAGATTCATTGCATTTTTGGAATTTCTAACCGGTGTCACTTTATTCACAGGCATGTTGACACAAACAACAACGCCAGACACTGAAGATACTTTGTTTTGGATTTTCAGTCTTGAAAAAACTAAACCTGACAGCAGCTGCGAGGTGTGTTCTTTTTTTGTAAACATTTCCAAGAAGCTGAAGTGCCAGGAAGGTAAATGTGGCATTAACAGCAAACACTATGCCTTAGCATTTATTTACCCCACAGTCAATGTTTTAATGCAGATCAGGTAAATGGTATTTGTTTAAAACCTGTTTAAACTCAGGATGTGTTGATCTTATCCACTGAATTTGGTTCGGCCTCATTGACTTAGTGACAACAAACTCTGTGAATGGGGGGGGGGTCACAGGGTGACCTCGCTCTTCATCCACAAACTGCCACCGACATGTGACTGCAGATAAACATGACAATGATTATCAAGTGTTCCGTCAACTGGCAGCATTGTGCTTCAGATCAGCCGCCATCGGAGCGTAAAAGCTGCCCAGCACTCTTCAATAAGAGCTTTGTGCCGCATCTGTCAAATTAAGCTCAACCGCTCGCCCTGTGGGAGTGTTTTGGAAGTTCGAGACTCTGAGAGTGCACTAGTTAAAGTGTCATAAAATTTCACTGCTCACCAGTCAGGTTCAATCCACTTTAAAATGTGAGGTTTCATTATTGCTCCAACTGGTGCTTCTGCTAATACTCAATTTGAATGACCATCCCAGCTTTAATATTGCTAATGCCATAAAACCCATTCAAATACAGTCATAAACAAATAAAACACAAAAAGGAGAAAAGAGAAGTTTACTGTTTGCATGCATCAATACCCATAAAGAACCCATCAAATACTCTTTGCACCTCCGTGTCTAACCACGGTGTCAGCTCTGTTGCTCAACCACTCCAAAAATAGACTTCTCCTGCATTGCACCAGCGTCGTGTCACTGTAGCAGCCAAACGGCTTGACTGGCTTCCCCCGGACCGTCTGACTAGTCAGAACCTTAATCACAGCACTGCCTGAACCAATTGTCTATTCAGGTGTGATTAGCTGTTCCTCTGAGGAATAATACGACCCAGTGATGACCTCCGGTGATATGCTGATCATTGTAGGCTGAGAGCAAAACAATCACCTAATGAACAAAGAAAATCTGCACAGTTCTAGAGATGTTTTCCTTTTTTTTTTATTATCAGCAGATAAAGCAAAATTATAAAAAGCTAAACAATGTCTTGGCTGTTTCCTAGCAATTAGTTTTTGGCGTCATATGTAAAATTGAACCTCTTACTTAATGAAAACCATGCAAATTGAATTTCTTGTTACCAAGAAACCATATTAAGGGCATTTTGGACTCACAAGAAAGGGACTGAAAGTAATCTTGAGAGACATCTGATACTTGATGCCATTTAAACTTGTTTTTACTTGAAATCCACAATCGACTGTCACCAGAGGGCGGGACAGCACCATAGTTTTAACATTTATTTAATATATGCACATGCCTTTGCATTTGTCTGAGTAGAGCTACTGCTCCTCCACATCGATAGGAGTCAGCCGAGACGATTCGAGCATTTGTATACAGTCACTCTATATACGTAGCGATAAAACAACATATATGAAAAAAGAACAAAATCTAGATGCATTAAACACATTTAACAGACATAATATCCTCATTTAGTTCCAGCACAAGTTTGAAGTCCCACCCCCTTCATGTAAACAAATGGCTCATTTTCTTTATTAAAAAATGAAAAATATTCCTTAGATGTTTCTTCAATCATATAAAAATCCAAGTCTTTAAGTCCTACGGATTTGGCAATATCTCTGTGACACCAGCGCAGCTCAAAACAAGAAAAAACAACTAAAAATTGAATTAAAATTAATAGTTTTTTAATAACCTAAATCCTATTAAGGGGCATACATTATAAAGAAGGTGCAGCATGTAGGAGAAAGCACTGAGGGGGGATTGTGCGACATTAACCTGTTGAAGTGATTACACATTACAGGGAGGCTCACTGGGTGTGAAACGATCTTACTCTCAGTAGGGCTCAGTCGCTCTGCAAGCTGCAGAGCAAATACTCAGCGTCCTAAATATTTGGATAATTGACTCACACTTCAGTTCATATATGGCAAAACAAAACAAACAAAAAGGAAGAGTAGTCACTACGGCTTGTATAAGCAAATAAAATACTTGTTTGGGGTCATCTGCTGGGTCTTATAAAAGGACAAAATAATACGAAGAAAATAAACAGATGATAGTGATATATTTAGCATTCTTTTATTTATATAAACTGACTTGATATTTAAGAGTGTAAATACAAAAACACAAGCTTAACTTTTAAAAAGTTTTGACTTGCAAAAACTAAAACAAGCACTGCAACAACCTGACATAATCAACCAAGGAATAAACACTAACAGTTCTTACACACTCCACGTCAACAGCTTTTAAAGTTTCACGCAAAGAAAAAAAAACTGCAGCACAAGAAGACTTCCTATGTCATGTTGTCACATGGTAAAAGGTGGACAATGTTTTACTTTATTATTTTATTTAAATCCATTGAAGGAAAGAAGATTGAATTATGAAAAGGTCATTTATCTTTTTAGGCAGATCTGTCAAAAGGCTTATTTCGTTTCTTTATGGATGATAAATTTGCAGCCTAGTTGGCGTGCATGGTTCAAAATGTGTCTCCTGGAAAACAAATCTCTTGACAGATCAAACCGACACTTGTGAAGACTTATTATAAAGACATTTTAGAAGAATTAATCTTTAGCTTTAGAGTTTAATAAACTCAATGTTTAGACCCGTTTCAGGACAAAAAGTGTGTGTGTGTTTTTTTTGTTTTTTTTTCAGTCTATTCAAGCTATGATAATAAAATAACAATGACAAGTAGTTTTTGTAGGCCATTTAAAAGGCCCTGGGTCCATATTTTGCCACTGTGTGGAAAAAACCTGAAATATGTGACAACAGCCAGTGCTGTATAGTCCTTACATCACATGGGTTTGTGTCTTGTTTTATTCTAATGAGAATCCAGTGAACAATCTTGTGAGTTTTGGAAGGACTGCTACGTTTTTCTTCATTTCTGTATTTCATCAGTTAAATTTAGCTATCATGAAGGATCACATCAACAACAACAGTCTTCTTGTGCATAAAAAAAAAAAATTCCCATAATATTTTGTGATCATCTATGATAACACAGATCTTTTTCTTTCCCTTTCTACTTTTTAAAGTGTTAATGACACCGATTGTCCTCCGGGGTCTTTCCTGTTTACCACTAGCTGTGACCGTGTGCTCAGTTCGGAGCAGTGCTAACATAGAAATCAGTGTGTTAGTTGTGTTTAAACCTCTTTAAACTTCTCAATCCCAAATATTGAAATGAGAATGCATCAGAGTTTAGAAAAATGAGTAACTCAGCTGTGGACATCGTTTAACCTCGTGAGTAGCGTTTACATTTTAGCCAGCTGATTAATTGATTCGGTTACATTTTTCGACAGGTGACATTTAATTTTGGAAAATTGGGATTTTGTATTTTTTAGCAAATCAGGAAAACTGTAATTAACAGCATGTTTTATGCGGGCAGCCAGCTGGAACTGAGAAGATTTCTGTCTGACTGAAAGGATTTGTGTGTAAATCTGGCTTTAATTTAACAGTCAGTACTTTAAAAGTGGGTACTTTGAATAAAATGCCTGTCAGAATGATGAATCCTTGTGAATTCAACTATAACGTTATCAGAAGTAGGTTTATAATTACAATGCTGTAGTACAAATTTGATTTTTTTATATTAAAAAAACTCCTGTCTCAAACGAGAGTGGCTTTTGAAGCAAACAGACATTCTGTGTTACCACAACGTGTCAGAGCGTTCTCTGGATCAAGCAGAAAAGTTCCAGGAGCAGACAACAGTGACCATGCCGCCTTGTTGGCTGTCATGACATTTAAAAGTCAAACTTTCAACTTCACATGAAGCCTGTCAGCGTGCAAGGAACCCTGGGTAGGAGCAGGATTGCTTTGTGTTCAGGGCCCTGTGGTCTCCACAGTGAAATAGATTCACAGAATTCAGCTCATTCAACAGAATCCACTTCAAGACATGGGATACTGTGGAATTTGTTCAAATGTGGATGTGATCAAACACAGTCTGGATCTCCCTCATCAATCACATCTACAATGAACAAGAACAGCATCAAACCCAGGTATGATCATTAAACACCAAAATTCACATAAGCTGTTTGATACTTGCAAAATGTAGAGTGAAGAGCTTTTATTTTGTAAAATAAAAAAGTCACTTTTCCTTTACAATCATGTGAAACTCATACAATATGTGAGCTGAAAAAATGATGTTTAAAGTGATAATATGCAACTTTTTCATATTTTTAATCTTTTCCTTGAGCCAGTCTGTGCTAATATGACCCTTTACAGAGTTAATGAAAAGTCACTTAGCCCCATCTGGTGATTAGATCCGGAATACCACGATTACAAGATCTCCGTCGCCGTCGCGGTACCCAGGAAGTCACGTGTCTCACAAGGGTTAGGCTAACCCAATGTGGCTAGCTGTTATGCTAGCGCTGGAGTGTTTTTATCTCATGATTCCTGATTTTTTTTTAATCTCTCCCTGCTTGAACACAGCTGATTTCTTTGAAGGAGTAAATAACCGCTCCTGTAGAAAGCTATGAAGGCTGAGGAGACATTTCAACAGGTAGATTTAGGGGTTTAGAAGCAGAAACAATATGCTAACATGTGTAATGCAGTAATTTAAAACGGACACCAGAGGGAGCCCAAAACAAGCAAAACTGCATATTATCACTTTAAGCTCTTAACTTTTCAAAAGATTTGATGCATCTGCTAAATTAAAACGTGTCTGTATTTTTGTTTAAATTTAACAATATTCATTAGGGATGCACTGATACCACATTTTACCAAAACCGTACACCAGTACTGAGTATTCATAAATGCCAATGACCTAAATGAAGGTTTTATACAGGTTCAGTACAACAGGGAAAATAGATAAATGCTAGTTTTGTCTCTTAACAAACAAAACAAAAAAACTGAATACCTTTCATCTAAAGTAGCAGGTTACATGTCATCCCCAGAAAGGTTTCTCTCTCTCTTTATTAGAAAATATTACATAGAAATGTCCCCCAGACATGGACCGCACAATGCCACAGTAACAACAGAGAGCAAAACACCACCCATTGAAACGCTATGCTAATGTTCACCCAGGTTTTTCCTCTTTCTAGGTCCAAACGTTTTTTGCTTTCTGCTAGCTGAAAAGGTCTTTTTCTTTTTGGGACTCCGGTATATTTTCCTAAAATTGAAACGCTAACAGCCGGCTGTTTCTGTCCTTCTCTCACGTCTGGGATGTTCTGTTTTAAAATGCTCCAGCACACATTAATGCAGGATCTAAGAAGTACGGAAGTGCGGTGCTTCAGTGAGACAGACAGACAGATTGTCCAGTAGTTGCTTTCGATCCAAAAAGTATGATTGACTAAGGTTTTTAGAGAACTGCAAGAGAACCACCTCATTCATTTCTTTCATTTTTTTTATCACCACAATATATTTATAGCTACACTATGTTAGAATGTTGTTAAGAGGCATTAAAAAAAACATGTTAAGCTACATTGTTTACCAAATTCCCTATTGTACCTTTAATCTGATCTGGACTTGATGCAAAACAACAACAACAACAAAAAAACACAACAGAATAACATCTTCCAATGTGGAAATGCCAACTAAATAAAAAGGGAAACACTAAACCAAAAAACATGCAAATGGCCTGCCATATAACATTTAAAAGTGCATTTGATTAAATGATATAACTGTTTTCCACGTGGCTATCAGCTTCTGCTGATCAGAACCAAACAGCTGGACCTTTGGTCTTCAGTGTGTTATTCTGAAGCGGACATTCCTGCTGTTTGATGTAGAGAGCTCTGCTTCTGGTCTGGTGTGGCTGCTAACAAAGTGAAGCTAAATAAAACATGCTACTGCTCTGGGAGTGGTGAGCAGGTATAATAAATGGATTTGTCATGCGTACAATATCCAAACTATTATAACATACAAACCAAATGTCAGCACCCTGAGGTTTAGGACAGTACAAATATACAGCATGTACTGCTGCATCACTACTTTGATTCACTTCATCTTCTACAGAGTTACCATGTACAAATACACAACCATATAACAGACCAATACCCAGGTATAGGTATTATGGCATTCCTAATATTCATGATATTTGGGTTGTTTTTTTGATGCACTGTAAAAATTGTATTCACTTTTAGGTAATATATTAAAAACTTAAAAAATTAAAACATAATTTGGTTACATTTTAAAGGGAATAATACAAAACATATATTTCATTGAGTTATAAAGCTGAACAAAACTGATAATATTTTGCCGCTCTGAAAAGACAGGAGAGGTCATTGCAGACGTTTCCCCTAAATGTTTAATGATATTCAGCGTTGCGAATGCAGATGGGCCTGGAAGGGAAATGGAGTTTAAAGACGTGTTAAGAGTCTTTAAAAGTCAGCGTGTGGGTGTGAGGCGATCCGTGAGAGGATTGTTACATTTGTGTGAAATCTGTGTGAAACCAGAGCCAGTTAAGGCTGGCAGGATGAACTCCTGACACTGTGATAAACTGAAAAAAAAAAACCTCAGCTAATGTCACACCATCTCTGTAAAAAGCTAAGATAATTTTAGGTCATTGTTTACACTTAAACACAAACAGATGTTACATCCAGGAGAAGAGTCATAAGCGATGACTCAACTGTGTGCCATTTTGTTTAGCAAATCCTGTGGTTAAACCTTGGAAGTAGCAATGTGTACTAATGTGTGCTTGCACAGATGTACAAATATGTATCATTGCTTTGCACCTGTGTGCTTGTTATGCCTTCAGACTTCAACATACAGGTGAGGAAAGACACCAGAGTCCAACGTCTGGTACATTCAGTCTGCTAAAGGCTACAGCAGACACATTTTCTAGGCAAACTGATGCAACAAGGAAGAAAAATGAAAGGATACAGCTTCTCTCTAGGTGGTTATGCCTCTCACTGCGAGTATTCACCCCTGAAACTGAGGCTGTTGAAGAAAAATCCCCACACAAATATGTTCTGTAGGGCCCCAGTGCATCCTGGGAATCATTATGTAATCTAGAGTAATAGTCCCTTTTTTAAAACACGCATCAACTGTAGCTCAGCAACCAATTTAAAGGATTTCCAATCAAAGCAATTTATGCTAAAAATATATAAATGCCCTTTAGTGTGTAGGATTTTAATTCTTATCTTAATAAAAATCATTCAAATATTTATGAATTCATGCTAGAAATAACTAAAACCGGAGGAGTCACCGAAAGAAACACATTTCATCCCTGCTGAGTAAAAGTTCTAGTTACATTAACACATTATTTCCAGCAACATGACACTGAGGTTCTATGGCTCACATAGAATTACAACCCAATGAGATACTTGGGTTGGGATCACCCACACTAAATAAATCTGAAGCTTTATTTTTATTTGAACTAACAGGTGCAAGAGGTACCTACCAAAATATTCACAAGCTTTTCAAGGAGTACAGACAGCTCCCCCTTGAAAACACAAACCGAGCTGCCAGCTGAGCATTAGTGCAGCCATGGTTGGTGCCTTCCTAATCACACCACTGATGTCATCCAACACAAAGGAAACCTGCTACTAAGTAGGCGTAACGTGACCCTGTGAGAACTACTCAGAGGAACTCAGAAATGTGGAATCACGCCAGATCATCCTAAATTTGATCCAATTAATCCTGACTGCGTGTGCACAGGATATGAGTGTAGGGAAAACAGGATCCCTATGGGTACGTTTAAGCTGCTGTGGATGAGTCTGTACCTAGAACACTGCATTTATGGTTTTTATTATAATGTTTGTGTGCATTTGTGTAGCTCAGCATTTACAATGTGAAACACAGGTACACAGGTCAGCACAAAAGTTTACTTGGTCACTAAATTGGCTGGTTTTGTTTGGGGTTGCCTGCAGAGACCCATAGCAGATCAAACAGAACCTCACCTGGGTATTATCTCCACAAGCATCATAATAATTGGCTCATTTTTTTTAAAACTCTTTAAAATTTAATCTGCAACAAACCAAAATCATCACAAAACATCCCACCAGACAAGAATTACTCAGTAATAAATTTGTACGTAACCTACAATGCCTTTTCATGGATTGTTTTTTTCCAAATGTTCTATAATGTTCAGTACATGTCCCTACAAAGTGACTCCAACTGAGAGGGGCAAACAAACTGCATGGTTCCCACACAGAGATCAATTAAATGTCATGCTCCTGCCGTCAATAAAGTTGTCCATAGCAGCAACGGATTCATGCTGACAAACACCTGCTCCGACTGTAAATCTGCTGACGACTGTGGCTGAGCCACCATCCACTGAGCGAGCGCTGCAGACATCAGTCAGCCGTTGTATAGGAGAACTGTACTTGCACAGTTTTAAAACAGGCACAAGAACACAAATGGCATCATCAATCTACTGGAAACTAATGGCTTTAGTCAGTTAGACATTGATCAGGTTTGCATTAATGTGACAGCACCAGTTGTGACCTGTGCTCCGAGGAAGAGATTCATCTGTTACTAGGTCCAGTCTGGTCAGATTTCCATTTGAAATATCACGGAAAACACGTTGATGATTGATGTTCGAATAATGGAAAGCGGTGAATATTATGAGGGACTGAAGTTATAATGTGAATTCAGCATCTGTTGGTGTTTTGTATCAAACTGATTCCAGTACTAAACTGGGGCTTTATTAGCATCAGCTTAAAATAAAAAACAAAAAACTAAAAGAGAAATCACCTCGCTTCTGGGCCAGAGGAAGGAAAGGAAGAGGCGGGCTCAAGGAGACCAACAGCCAATGAAAATGTTGTCAGCATCATCTTCAAAATCATGTTCATCTTCCTGTAATGCAGTGCTTCTCAATTATTTTCTATTTGGTTTAATAAATACAGTTGTTTAAAATGATGTTTATAAACTACACTGGTGAAATTAGGACTAGGGATGCTCCAATCGATGGGCCACCAATCAAAATCGGCCGATATTCGTGAAAAAAATGTGATCGTAAATTCCGATATTCACCTTTCCACGCCGATCATACCAGCCGATCTATAGCTCCTAAACCAGACGTCACTAGGCGCACAGAAAATCCGTGGTGCTACCGCAAGTTCATTGCGCAGCTGAGACTCGCCGTCCCCAGAACGGACCGCTCCATTTATAGTTGGTTTGGACTTTGAGCTCAGTCCTGGAGGAGAGGTCAGGCGGCGAGCGAGTCCTGCTGACTCCCACAGCTGTGTCCCCTCAAGCAGCTCCAGAGTATGTTGCTGCTGCTGCAGGACGTTACGCAACACCGCGCAGCCGGGAAGCTGAGATAATTTTTCAAATTGGTACTAAAAGACGATAATTTAAATATTATAAATGCACAAAGTTGGAAAGAGCTCGCTGCTCATGCACCGGGAGGAGAGGGTAAAGCTGCGCGTCAGAGAGAAGGTGGAGAGGATTAATAGAGAGCAGCGCAGGTGGATCAGACTGGTGGAGGGAGGAGGAACTGAGAGAGCAGCGCAGGTAGACTCTTTAGTAATGATCATTGTCAGTAATGTTTGTTCTTTCTGGGCAAAAAATGGACCAGAGTGTCAATTTACAGTCAATCAATGTGATCGGTATCGGTGATCGGCAGCAAAAAACGTGATCGGAGCATCCCTAATTAGGACGTCTACAGGAATAACGAGACACACCCTGTGATCTGTGCAGATAAACTGTCTCCCTGCACTGTGATCCGCTACAGAAATTCAGAATACAACACAAAGAGGAATAAGTATTAACTTGGAGACATTTCATTGCTGTGAAAAGCCACATGGGATTTTATTGTTTTTGTTTTTTTAAACAACCAGTTAAGAACCAGCTCTAGCACCAGATCCTCTTTGATGGAAAAACAAAACAAAAAAAATCTACTTTTGTCATTTTTCTATTTCAAACTTCAAATGCAATTTTTCCTCTTTTGTGTTTTTCTTTGATATGAGAAGTAATGGAGCAGCTCTCCAGTGTAGCACTGTTTTAAGTGACTGGCACACAGGGAGTACTAATAAGCTTCTCTAACCATGACTGCAGCTGTATCACCAGAAGGAAGGTATACTGCAGAGAATGTGTGGGTGGAGAAAGAGGCACTGAGAGAATACAGTTACACTGAGGGGGAAAAAGTACAGCCAGAAAGGAGCATAAAGAAAATCATAAACAAATGGTAAACATGTCCAAATAAAAAGAAAAATGTGTTTCTACAAGTTGCAGAATCCTACATGGTGGAATAAAGTGCTGAGGTCCACGTTGGCAGATGATTCCCCCCATAAATCCCACTGAAAGTCCACAGCACCAAAAATATCTATACTGTGTAGTGACAGCACATGCACAAAAACAAAAAGTCGAGAGGGATGAGGGGAGGAATAGAGAAAGAGACAGAGAGAGAGAGAGAATAGCATCGTTGCATAACAGAGGCAGCATGGGAGATACCGAAGAGGAGCTCCAGGGCTTTTGCAAGTCGCAGAATGACGCATTGCCGACACACACAAACACACACACACCACCCTCATTGCAGTAATTGGCACACATTCACACTAATGTGCTCCATACAACCGAGGCCACTCCCACACATTTGCCACAAACAGCAGGACTTTGGACACATTTACTACAACACTGCTTAGTGGCAGAAAAGAAGAAATGCAACTATTTCAATCACTACGGTCCATAAAGTCCACGAAGGGTGTGAGCCATGACACTTATGAGCCACTGAGCTATAAAGTAGATTTAGATGCATTTTATCTAGAGTCCTTCAGGGATCTTGTAGCTTTTTCCTAGAATAAACAGGTTTTTTAGTCTACATTTCATAGTGGGACTCTGCGAGTTCAGTGCAAATGTAAGTGCCAGATGTAGAGCCTGTATAGAAGAGACTGCTGGTACATATTTGAAATATTCATCAGGGGAAAAGGAAAAAAAAGAAAAAGCACAAACTTTTTATACAGTACATGTACTGCATCTGCACACTAATGCAAAAGTTAAAAAGCGTACCCTTACTATTATCTTTACTGCAACGAGAGCCACATGTTTGATAGCCTGTCAAGAAGAAGACAGCAGAAACACAGCTAGCAACTAAATCTTCCTCAACACCATCCATCTCTGTCTTCCTGTCAAACTGCCTTTATACACAAAACATGCCTTTCGAGTCATCAATCTTTTTTTTAGGAGCTATTTTTACATCCAGGCATGACTGCAGGCGTACAAACTCTCACACCCCCAGAACACAGCAACTCAGAGATCGATTGATGAGCTACGAGGGAGGCAACCTGCATTCCTCCCATCTGGGAGTGTGCAAGCAGGCAACTGCAACGTGCTTCTGCTCTGACACAGGAAATCAATATCCAGCAAGTTAATGAGATAGACCCCCTACCCTCGGCATCTGATTAGATAAACAGATTAGCAGCAAAATACAACAGCACCATTATGCGAAAGCAGCGTGAGCACATGCCGCCCCTGATAGGCCCATTAAACTAACGGGCGACCTTACAGTTGGTGATTAACTTAAAAATAGGCTGATGAAATTATTTTTGCAGCCATAAATATTCTCAATGTGTCATTACGGTCATGACTATGTTAACATGTATACAGTAATTTAGCTCTGCTCTGAGGAAAGAAGTAATTGAAGAAATCCCAAATGTGAAGCTGATACTCATTTAATTCTACATTAGTTTCTAGAATCCACTGATACATTCAATCTCATTTAACGCTTGAGTAGATTTGGTCACAAATAAAATAAAGCCTTTCAAAGTCCTGGGAGTTCATGAAAAGTGTCATTATGAAATGGAGAAGGAGCATTTCCAAGAATCCGGACAAAGGAGCATTTAGATTTTATGTATATGTAGTTTGTGGGATCATAAACTGACATTTTACTTTGGCAAACATAATATAATCTTATCACAGAACAGAATATTCAACAAACACATTACCTTCTGAGTCATCTTAAGTTCAGATACAAATCTCTGCTGTTTTGTCACTTAAGGCTGGAATACACCGGATACCTCAGCGATGCGCCACCTCTTGGCTGCGGTGTTGGCGAGTCTTGTACTCACACAAGACGCGTTCCTGACAGCGCGCCGTAGAATGCTGCTTTAAAAAATCGCGTGATAGTCACAACATCACGCGGGATTTGAAAACTGGAAGCGGGAAGTGAATTCTTTGTTTATATGTGATCAGAGCTGCCGTCGTGTGTTGTGGGAACCTAATTCTAATTCTTTCAAAATGGGTAAGTGAGCTATTTAATGAAGCTGTTGTTTATGTGTGCCGTAATGTTTGTGGCGGTTTATTTCTGTGTGCCGTAATAGGAGCCGTTCTGCGTCGTAACGTCGGTGTCATGGTAATGGCGGTGTCAGAAAGTACTCAACATGTCGTGACACACGCGCACAGCTGCGACTGGCGCTCCTTTTTAAACTGGTGCGAATCTTTAGCAGGCTGGCGGCGTCTCGCGTGTCTGGGACGCGTTGTGGCGAGCTCTGTGTGAGTGATCTGATGGACTAGAATGGTTTTAAATCAAAATAACGCCGCAGCCACGACGTGGCGTGTCGCCGACGTGTCCGGTGTATTCTAGCCTTTACCTAGAAAGAGAAGAGAAAAGGAGAGGCACAGAGGGAGGAGGGAGCAGAGGTGGGGAGACAAATACAGAAAGTGAGATGTAATTTCAGCTTAAATGACTGTAAGGACACAGAGTTGCATGCAACACTTTTCCACTTTTCCTAAGCTGCTTTGTGGAATCATCAGTATGACTGGGAGTCAAGACACTGCAGTGGTGAGAAAACTGCTCTCTATAGCTCTTCCTCACTGCATCCCAATGAAAACCTATCGATCCAAACCCCCAATATTTAGATTCTCACCACTCTCCACACACTGTGTCTCTTCTTCTCTGTGCAAATAGCACTTGATTCATTTTTTAGGGGCAATGTCTGTAAATTTGTAATTTTGCTTTAAATAAATTATAACTGGTAAAAGGAGAGTTGAGATACAGCCAGCAGTCACTGGAATCTGTCTACACTACTACAGACTTAGTTCACTCATTTATAAATATACCTTCATCTACATTATTCTGACAAAAATGCTGAAATACCACCACCACACCACTAGGTGGTTTATGACAAGCTGTATCTCACACCCAGTTATTTTTAAATCTTCACTTTATAGTTTTAAAAAAATCCCAGATTTTCCTGCCAAAAACTCTCTTTGTATGTGCACAGGATCAGAAAACAGAGAAATAATCTCAGTTTTACAAATTATCCTGAGTAGTGTAAACAAAAACACTGATATTCTGCCTTCTGTTTGTAATTAAAAGTTGAAAATTCCTAATTCTGAGTCCAAAAATCTACTTGAACACTCACCAAAATTATGAATTTCTGTCTGTTTGAACCTCATGAAATCAGTCACACAGTTATCTGCTACTTTTTTAGGAAACATGTAGAGTGTTTATTATGCAAAAATAACAGAGCTTGTACAGTTAGCTTAGTAACTGAACACAAAATAAGCAAATCCTAATTTTCATAAGTCACGTCATTCCCAAGTTTAGACTTCCAGCAACAGTAAAACACACTATTTATTTTCCTCAACCCTAGAAAATCTGTCCATTTCCGCCTCCTTTTACACTCATCAGCTTCCAAACCATGACTTCAGATGATATTTAATCCATTGTCACAGTGTTGGTTTAGTTGAATCAATGCTGATATGAAACTCTGTTCTGTGAAGTTGCGACACCACCCACTTCACCCCCTCCCACTCCCATTTCCTGCATCCTTCTATTGCTGTCCAGATTTACTGTAGCACAATCAGACTCAAATGTCAAGCAGGGAGACCAACCGATGTGAACAGAATCAAAAGGGCAGACTAAAGGAGAATGCTACTAAAATACCTTAACTGGATTTTTTCTTAAAGGGAGGCATGATAGATATTGAGCAAGAGACTTAGGGCAGAAACATATTTGATCTACGTATAAAATGCTCAACTGTAACGATATGCTTCCAATTTTTACATCTAAATTAGCTCCAAACAGTAGCAGGTTTTTCCATCTAGAAAGAAAGAGATGCCTAATTTAATCACCACTGATTGCATAAGAGAAAATAGGTTCTATCATTTTTGCTTTTAACATAATTAATACATCACTAATTCCCCTTCCTTAAAGAGCTTAATGAAATATATCATTATACCGTTTTGGAAATTACAGCGTAATTTAAAAATCTCATCAGCTTTCTCCTTTTAAAGTTTCAAAGCCTATTTCTGGCAACAGATTTCTCAAGAGGATATAAATGCAACATCAATGATTCTTTCATAACCATCTGAGTCCACGCTGTCAGTCATCGTACAGGAATGCCTTTGAATTGTCTAGCTCAAGGGGCAAGGAGCCTTTTAATAGAAGGAGCTGGTAGAGATGTTACACCATCCATTCGCAATTTGTCAGCTGTGACATTTATAGAGAGATAGTAATTTTACAAGAAGAAAAGATGCTCGCTTTAAAGAGGTTAAGGTTACACAAGCTCTCAGATCTGCTCCTCGAGGTGGGGAGACAGGCCTGAGTTTCTGATGCTTGGAGAGTAAAAGAGAAAGAAAAGCTGCACCCAGTGTCAGTCCTCTTTAATGTTCCCCACACAAATAGCATTATTTTTTATTTTAGGGAAATACATTCATTTTTATAAAACAATTACACAAAAATAAATGGAATAGGTTTTGTCAAATTCAGAAGAATATTAAACCTATAAAGCAGTTATTATGCTGCTACATTTAAGAGATTCTACCTTTTTTTTCTGATCAGATGTTTCTCTTAATTAACCAGCATAAAACTTCCATCAAAGTCTAAATTAGTTCACTCTTCTCTAAAGCTTCAAGCACGTTCTCCTTAATGCCACAGAAATATGAATCGTGTTTTTAAAAATCTAACATTTGAGGAGATTTGAAAAGTCTTTAATTAGGATTTTAGCCTGAAGACGATGAGTTTGTCTTTCATCTGATGAAAATCAAGCAATTCAGATAATGCTGCTTGAAGAAATTATGTTTCAGAAACCGTTAGCAGACTTTCCAATTGATTTGTTGTTCATCTAAAGTCTCTATTTAGTTCTTCATTAATAATATAAGCCCACACAGTTAGCAGCTTCCTGCAGGCCTGGTTTTTATTCATCAGTCATCCAAAATGTGGCCGTCCATCTGCTCCACCAAGACTTGAGATGCTTTACTGGTTTTGCCATTTCAACATGAGGATCATATTCAGATGTTGTGTTAACCATGTGGTTTGGAGTTGTAAAATATTAACTTTAAAAAGGAGGGAAAACCTGCAAAGAACTGAGCAAACTTAACTACCGGTATGATAAGAAAACAAGGACAGTGTTGCGTGACAGTCATGCCTAATTTCCACCAATAACCCAAGAAGCCTTGCATTGCAGGGGGCTTTGGCAGCACCCACGATGAGTTCATGCTGTACAGTCAGCGCCAAAGGTTAGACTGAATCCCACAGTGAATAAGGCTCCCAGGCCTTCAGAGCAAAGGAGCGTTAGCTGAGTCTAATGAGGCACGTTTCAGTGGTGACTAGTTTTCCAGCAGGTGATTTATAGCATCACATAGTCATAACCTCCAAAACTTCTGGTCCTAGAGTGAAGGACGACAGCTTGTGACTGGGAGCAGCTGTGGTAACAGGTGTGGGCACCTCCCATTATGGCTGCAGCGAGATAATGACGGCTTTTAATCACTAGCAGCCCTCCCATCAACAGTGTGCAGAGGCACCGTCTCACCACAAAACAAAAATAAAAAAGGATTTTATGGGTAATTCACAATAAATGCATCCAAGTAAAGGATGCACAATGTTCCTGTGCGACTTTGCACTTTAATCTGAAACAAAATACATTCTTATTGATTAATATGAGCTCAATGTTACCCCTGTTTTGAGTAAAAACTGAAAATATTAAGAGGATTAAAAAAAAAAAAAGCCTGAAGCTTCACCTGCAAATTGCTCACATTTAAGATCTTAAGCTCTACTAAAAATAAAAATATCAAAGTAATTGTGGCAATTTAACCACCAATAAAAGTTTCCTCGCCCTTGGCAAGCATTACCCTCATACTCCATATTGCAGACTTGCACCTAATGTGAAAACGCGACAAGGCTCAAGCGGAAAGCAAAACCTGATATACAAACAAATCAATGCTAAGAAAATCATTTGCAACATTATAAAGGCAAAAACCAAGGAGAAGTTTGGAAGTTTTCCTTAAAAACTAAACAAATTGTTAATTTCTATAGATTAGGCATATTAAATGTCTATTTTTGTCTTTTTCAGTAACCTATAGTGCATTCACATACGATGCATTCAGCTTCTGCAACAACAAACGTCTACATTTTGCACAACAGTAGAACAAATTTACAATGAGCAAAGTTATCCAGGAAGTCAGCTACAATTCAAACACCAGCACTCACCTGGACAAGATTACACTCACTCTCTGCCAAATTAAACCAGCTAACGTCAAATTATTTGAAAAAAATAGCAACACATTTAGAAAACTATGTCGCCATTTTTCACATTTTAGTAGAAAAAATGGTTGGCACCAATGTGTATGCCCTATTTTTTCCACGATGAATCATCCTTAGCGCCTAGTTTTGCATTTGAGCCACTAAACAACAAAAAATAAGACAGATGAGAGACTACAGTCAGCAAAATCCTCAGGATATGTTTACGCCCAGTGACATCTACAGTTTAACTGAGACGTATTTAATTAGGAAGGGATTCACGCTCTGACTCAGTCCCTTAATGAAACAAATTAGGAGCTGCTGCAGGCTGTAAACGATGCCTCACACTCGTAGAAACATGTCTCGGATAATTTAGGCAACATATTAGTGCTGACAGGTACATCAGTGGAATAATGTTTGCATCCCATATTATTTTTCTAAATATCTCTATGGGGTATTGTTAGTTTATATTTACTGATACTGTTGCATTTTAATGTTAGGCTGCTCACATTGCATAGCCTCAAGTTAGATGCTTTTTGCTGCATCACACCAAAACACACAGGTCAGCAGCTTAGAAAAATGGCCTGATGCAGTGCAACTTGCTGACACGTGAAAATTGACAGAGTTAAGGTGGATTTTCCATCATTTGTTTCCTTTATTAGGTATAAATGGAACCGGTTATCTTGTTTACAGCTGATGCTTGATAACACTTTACATATTGTCAGCGTTTTGACTAATATCTCTTCTGGGACACTGGGGAAAAGACCTCATTTGCATCTATGGTTTTTCTACTGTGCATCAGCAGGTTTTCTCTAAATATTGCACAGCCACTTACACCAAACAGCAGAGCAAAAAACACATAAATCTCAGTTTCACTTTGTTTATACAGTATGTGATTAAAGAAATAAACACTGGATGCTTTACTTGAATCAAATCCTAAATAAAATGAAAGATGTTTTAGGCTGAGACTGGAGTACTTCTATGGTCTGTGCAGTGTGTGTATGTGGAGGGGTAAACTTCCACAGATTTGGGACAGCCTGTGTAAAAAGTGGCTGGTCTGAGAATGAGATCAGTTAATTATGAAGAGGACAGAGAACTTAAACTTTAAAAGTTAGTAATTGAATCTTAATATCAGCTAAAAAATAAAGAAGAAAACATTGAATAGATACAAACAATGGAGTTATGTCAACGACCTGCTGCTTTCTGTGCACTTTGTAAGCAATACAGTAATAACTGAGCTAGACCAGCTGGGAAACATAATAAAGAAATAATGAGCTAAATGAATTTTAATGATATTTTAAAGATGTTATTGCATTTTGCAAAATAAAGATGAGTTTAACTCTTCCTCAAGCATCTTCACTGAATTCTTTTGCTGAACTTTAAGACATTTTTTAGACTAAATTCAGAACCTTTTAGGGTTTTGCTCCCATTGCATGGCATGTTATGTTGCCAGAAAACATTTTTAAAGACAAACTTCTTACTAATCTCTACAGGTGAACCCAACCATTACACAAAGCTCATGTTCCTCTGATCCGTTTGTGTTAAAGTATTTATATGACTTCTTCTTGGATTTATTCACTTAAATATTGCAATATAGTTGGATCCAAATAAAGAATTCAGATCAGAATCAGACGGCTAATTCTGATTCGAATAATTTTCCGGCTCAAGATCAGCCTTTCTGTCCAATTCAAATGTTTTATAAGCATGAGTAAGTAGGCCTGCTCCTCGAATCAATTTCACCCTTCCAAATCAACATGAAGATGAGGTTATATAAACATGCACAAAAATTCTGAACACACAGATGACAACAAACATCTCACTCATCAGGAAGCAACACTAGATCATAATTAAAACCACAAAAGAGGCAATTAAGAGACACTGTGGCATAATGACTAATATTTCCTTAGTCATAAATCAATTGGTGCAATATTTCCAGCATAACATCAATAACACAGCACAAAAAAAGTTCAGCAAAGTGGCTGATCTCTTTATAGAAAAGCTTGAGAAAACAGGTGGTGTTTGAGCTTAGAAACTGAAGTGCGGGTACCCTTTAAATGACGGCCACGAGACGTGAAATCAAACCTCATTTCAAGCAAAGCAAACGCGGATGTGGAACGGTGAGCCCTGCACAAATCATAGGATACCAAGAGAGGATTTGATCACAAAGCTTTCTGACATCTTTAAACAAACAGTGATCCCGTCTGTTGGCGTGAAGAGTTCATCTCCAGGTTAGCTGCTCGTCGTCACGGAAACCAATGAATTCCCCCCCACACACACACAAACCTCCAATGGTCAGTGGATGAAAATGGTATTTTTTAATCAAGGGATCTAAATGTGACGAAATCATCCGACAGCCTTCTAAAATAAATAACGTTATATATTTTTCTTGAGGTGAATACAAAATAAATGTGTTGTCTAGAAAGCAAAAACTAATCCTTATCACACACCTTGATAAGTGTTATCTGATGTGATTATTGCATTTCTGTTGATGATTGAATATTTCTGAATAGCTGCATGGCTTCAAGGCTTTCTAAAATGAAAAAAGTAAATGCTTGATATTCTGCATGCATGGTACAAAATTGTTGTGGAACAAGATAATGTTATAAAATGGAATTAACTTGTTCAAACGGTGAAAAACTGTAGAATTTTTATTGTATTAAGTGTTTTTCCCCTTTCAATTTGTCCAACATTGTTAGATAAGAACAAACAAGAAGGTGTCAATGATACATTTTCACATCTACGATTTTATAACTGATATACTGGAAGTTCAAATGTTAGGTGAAATGAATGAGCTCCGAGTCCATAGATTATGCTCTGATAATTGCAGCAAAATAAAATTATTCTGATCTGAGCGCATTCTACAAATGGACATGGAAGTGGCATATCTCAGAGCTATAAATAGTTTCCACAAGGAGACAAAGAAATGGATCAGATGCTCCAACAAACATCATGCAGTGCAGAAAATACACAAACTGGAGACAAAGAAATGGATCAGATGCTCCAACAAACATCATGCAGTGCAGAAAATACACAAACTGGAGCACGAACATAGAAAAACATCAAACTGAGAGCCACAACAATCACCATGAACCAGTCTGGTGACGCCTACTCAGCACAGATTTATGCACTTTAATTCAGCTTAAAAGCACAATTTAGATGAAAATAAGACATTGTTTTTCTAACGCTGAGTGTTGCACCATTAAGTTTCCAACCTCACAGATGTGGTTTCTGCTGTAAAGAAGAGCTCACTCAGCTCCAGCTCAGGCTCGATGAAATATTTAGAGGAGAACGCTTTCACAAGGTTTTAGATTAGCAAAAAAAAAAAGATGCAGAGACCGTCTTTAAAGTATTTTGTAGCGATTAAAACAAAATGTGCTAATGAGCTGTCACAACCATTATACAGATATACCAGGATAACTGCATCAAACAAACACTCATGTCAGTGTAAAAAGAAAAAATTACAACATTCAACCTCATGCCTGGCTGAGAAGTTGCTGCTGCAGCTTTAACAACTGATACTAATTAGCAACTCAGGCCATTTAAACAATGTGCAATTGTCTTCTCATTTATTCATTAAGTGTTTATGTGTTCTCACTCTTCCACCTACAAGCATCAAAGCATTAAAGGAACCTTTTAAAATCTCACTGCATAAATTGACATCAAGTTAAAAACAGAACTGGGCATTTGAGTTTTCTGACAGAAAAACCTGTTCACAATCTCAAATGTGAAAGGGGGAATAAGCATGTTGGTGGAGTTGCAGACATGCGTGTGTTTGTTTGTGTGTTTGGACGTGTTGTGGGGGAAGTGTGATGTTTACCCATGTCTTTCCTGTTTCCTTGTTTACATTGTGTGTGGGCATTACTGCTGCACATGCTGCCAAACCGGTGTGCCTTTGACAATCTAGGAAAGACATTTATCTGTTTGCGGCAAATACATGCACCCATCTGGGAACATGTGGAATTGCTACAAAGGAATCTCTAATAAAAGTATTCAGTGTGAATATACAGGCACCTTTACAAGCAGCACACTTTAGATTTTACTTTCAACTTTCAAAAATGTCTTCATTAACTTTATCTAAAGTGCTATTGTGGGCTAAACCTAACTATAGAGAGGCATCTGGCTGCAGCCTTGTTCTGTGGTGTGAGAGTAATCACTCCGTCCACGCTAACCACCTGCTGTAGATCTATTCTTCCAACAATCTCTTTGCTAACACATAAAGCTGCACATCAAGCATATGGCACACACAGCAGAATGACTGCAAAGCAAATATCATTTTTATGTGTAGATCTAAGAGACTTGCAGGCAGAATAAAATACAAACAGTAAACTTTTATGTCTAGGGCTATTAACTTAAGCGAAGAAAATGTAAATATAATCACAAATTAATAACAAATATAGCACTTTATATTGTGTAATTATTTAAATAAAATGTGTCAAAATGCAACAGGAGCGTGCAAAAAACTATTTACTGCTGCCATGGCAATCAGGAGGGTAATTAAAGTGTGAGCACTTGAATCAAGAGGGGAGTTTTGCAGTTTGCTGGTCTGAACAGTCAGGTGTGTGTGTTGCAAGAGGCAACTAAGAAAATGCATGACCAGTCATTATAATACATTAATTTTTCCTGCTAATTGACCTGTTAAGGGTTGCAGCTTAGGCCATCTACAATTTTTTTATGATGACTAATCTTTTTCTCCAAAAGGAAATATTCAAGATGGCTGCAAACGTTCTCAGGTGTGCACACCAGCAATATTGTCCCAAAGGTTTAGGGAAACTGGAAGAAAAACTCTAAAACCCACAGCAAGTCAAATGTTAAAGGTCATTCATGACAGCCTGGTTCAAAAAAATTAAAAGTGTGGCTTGTTTGGAAAAGTTGCTGAAGAAAAAAAGCTATTTTCTTTAAAAAGAACATGGTACAGTAACTTTTTGTTAATTGGAATGGTGTTTTTAGAACAGAAAAGATCAAAATGGAAGATGTTGAGTCACGATGTGCAGAGCCACCTTTGGAAAAAGTACAACAGCACTGTCAAATTCAGTGATACGAGCCGACAACTTAAATTAACCATTTAACCCACTGTGTACAGCTGTATTCTCAAATAAAATCTGAGATCATTTAGTGTCCGAGGCTTGTTTGAAACCGGCTCAAACAACAAGACAACAGTGCTGAGCATAGCAGTAAATCTACTATGCAATAACGGAAAAGAAAAAAATAATAAAGACACCCCAGACAGTCCATCACAGGGCCATAGAGAGACAAACAAGACAGTAAAAGAACAAACAGTTCCTTAAAGACTGCATCATAGTGAAATAGACATGTCCTGAGGATGGCACCACTTTCAGTCTTGCTTTATAATAATCTCAACATGAGAGTATTTAATTATTTTAAATTTTATTATTTTTAGTTGCCTAAATAGAATGACTTGAAAGTATCTATTTATACAAATTTGTCACTATGTCAAATCTGTGTAGCCACTTTTTGCTGAAACAGTTTGTGATGTTTATATAATTGTGTTTCTTGTATTACTGTGGTAAAATGATCCTCCCCCATTGCAAGATTAATCTAAAATAAGTATGATCAAAATATATCAGAAACCCTTAAAATACCTTAAATTGCCTGCAGCAATGAGACAATATGACAAGCCTTTTAAGGCAGATGCTAATACTATATGTCATGGTAACATTCAAAGAAGGGCCTACTGGTATTAAAAAGAGAAAACCACATAATCCCACTTCCCCTTTTGAAGCAGATCTGAAATCAGCTGTAACAACCTGAGCAATAAGATCAGGCTTGTTTGATTGGATTTTAACTGGTAATTGTGCCAAAAACATCCCACATTAACTACCCACATCACCATGAAGTTTGTCCATGTTGTCTAACATCTTAAACAGAACCATTTACACACCGTGACACGGAGTAGTGCTCATGTGGATTCCACCTCACACCCTCTAAATTTCTTCCAGCTTCCTCACCTTGCGCCTTCTGAGAACCATGTGAAACTAGGTGCAGACCAATTACCTCACACTCAGACCATGCTGTTCATTTTTCATCTTTCATTACAGCATGCGGCGGCACTAAATCAATGCAATCAAAGGAGACGGCCCCAGTGGTCAGACAGACAGCAGAAGACTGATAATCAAGACAGATGATACAAACAAGAACACACGTTGTAATGAAAAGAGAAAAAAACACACACCCACACACAAAGACATGAATGCACATACAAATTTGTGTATGCATTCATATAATGCACGCACGCACACACACACACACACAAAGGCACCGATGAAACCGCCAGATGTATTTGCACTGTCTATATTTGCACATGCAAAAACACACACACACACACACACACAAATGCTGGCGCATAAAAGATGAAAACCGACTCCTATAAAGAGCAGGATATTGGAAGCAGCTGTGAAAAATGATCAAGGGGTGACATCAATAACAGGACGGTGCTCACAACATGGGAGGCAGCTGCATATTAATTGGACGGACGCATCATTAGAACGCTCTAAGTAGACAACATATGAGCGCTAAAGCCCCATTCAGATAGAAAACAGCAGGTAGACTGGAGTGTTGGTGGGGAAAAAAGTGAGTAAAAAGCAGATGAATAATAACGACAGTAAATATTTTTTAAAAAGCTCAGCAGTCCTGTGGGGCGACAGCTCCTTCTTACCGTCTATTTTAGTTCTACACAACATCTTTTTTTACAACTGCTTCAATTTGAAGATGCAGTTTTCTACATCATTAAATATCTACAAAGGTGTTCGACCCGAGGATAGTTTAGGATGATGGAAGATCCCGCATTCAGCTCTTTAATAAGAAACCGACTCTTAAAGTTGTAATGAAGGCTGCAGCTAGAAAAACGACTGGTTTTTCCTCGGGCGAGTGGTCGCCTGAGGAAAATAAAAAGTGGTAGAGCTCTGTGGAGGGGGGGGGGGGGGGGGGGGGGGGGGGGGGGGGGGGGGGGGAAGCTACACCTGCTGAAGTAAAGTGAACAAACTGTCTCCAGGGTGAGAAAAACTGATGTTTAGATTCAGTGGTCTCAAACTCACATTTTTAAAAGGTAAAATTATATCTCGGGAGGCAAAACTGTAGTTGTAGACTTTCTGAGGAAGGCCAGATTTGATTGTTTTCACAGAAATCCATCAAGAGAACATTTGTTTTCCTCATCAGCCAGATTGTCTTTTTTAGATAGCATCCAATCATTTCCATCTGCCAGTTTCTCTGAATCTCTCTGTGGTCAGCCGCATGTTCGAAGGCTTGCTTTGATCCTAAATCTAGTACATTTAACAAGAACATGGTTGGTAAGAAATCATGGCAGAGCAGGTTTCTGGGTTTTCATGTCACAGGACCTCAAATTCTATCTCTAACTATCTCAACTATTAAAAACTGGAAGATATAAATTTACAGGTTTTTATTATCATTATTATTGAGTCTTAAACTATTTCTCCATTTGGAGAAACACTTTTTTCAAAAACAATCTTTCAAATTGGTGTTTCTAAAAATACAGTCGTCCAAACAAAAACAACAAACTCGATCCAAAACATTGAAATGGTTACACCAGGCCTGTATGTTGGGCAGTAATGCTGCAATAAAAACCATGGAGCATGAGCGTAAAGCTACAAACTCCTATATTTCCATAAGAACGCAAAACTGAAATGATCAAATCTATTGCATATTAGGATTTAGTTCCCATGGATCATGACTTTATGTCATTGTGAGGCTCTTGCTTAAAAAAAAAACTATAATTTTTGTCATCTTGTAATTTTGACAAATGTTGCTATGGTTTAAATGAAGCTATAAAGGAACAAATACACAGCTGACACTCAATCTCTATTCCTGCCCCCAATATGAAGCTTTTACATGCTGGGATTGTTGTTTTGCTTGCAATGATTTTTTTTTTATTTTTGCAAGAAAGTGTGGCTTCCCAGAAGAAAAATATGTTCTAAAAACTAGGGATGACTCAGGACTTTTGCACAGTACTGTAGCTGTAAAAACAAATTCCATAAAGAAAATAAAGGTTTTGACATGTTAGGGAAGTACAGGCTGAATCTTCTAATCATTTCAGCCAATCACAAAAACATCAACATATCAAAAGGCCTTTGATGAAGCACTGCAGCTGCAGCCACTTCACAGCAGATTAATTCTGCACATTTAATTAAAGACGGAAGTGCATCATCCACTGTTAAAACACACCTTCATGAGTCTGGACCTGTTGGATGCAAATGCTATCACTATGCACATAATTATTTATTTTTAGCTCTTTGCAGTCCTGCTAAAGTGAACCAAATGACTGACCTCCTGATCCAAGAAAATCATTGTACTTAGCCTGGGTGGTCTCATACATTCGACAGCTGATACGTACATAGAACACAATTTATATCAAGAAGAACTGAAGGCAGAGGTAGTCTCACAAAGAGTTTTCAAAGGGTTATGTAACCTGACATTTAATAGATGTGAGCCTGACAACTTCTGGCAAAGCGCCAGGTTTAATGATCACTATGTGATGGAAGTGAGAAGTTGAGGGGGGGGGGGAATGGACATTCAGAGGAGCCAGAACAGAATCGGATGTGGAAATTAAAATGTTTTTACTTATACATATTTTCAAATTAAAATAACAGAGATTTGTAAATAATATATTGTCAGAAACACCAATCCTGCTTTTATTTAAATAGTTCAAACTCTATCAGAAAATATTTAACCTAAAATTAAAAAGAGCCTAGAATAAAACCCAGATTAACAAAATGTTAACATCCTCTGATATTGCATTTCCTGTAATCTATAAATCAACCAACAGGGGAAAAAAAGTATAAATAAATGCTGCTAAATCTACAATAAGAAATACATTTAAAAACTTAAAACCCAAATGTTGGATAAAGAAACAGATTTCAGTCCAAGCCTTGTTTCTATGGTGTGTTCTGTACAAGTCACATGGGGTAATGTGCTTAGTAACAGCAGGCATGCATTATAATTCATTATTCAATTCAATTATAAAGTCTTTACATAGAAAGCAAGATGATGTAACTAAGTGCATTAGATCCACTAACAGCTGACTGTGGGAAGCTTTAAACCTCAAATCCAACTTTATGTTTGACCTTTAAACAATCTGAACTCTATTACAGATTATTTAACATTTAGCTGTTAAATAAAACTGATTTTTAATGATTTTTTTGACTGATTATAAGTTAATCATTTGTAAGCAGTGTGTTTTCTCACCAGTTACAGCATTTTTCTTCATAAAATTACAAAATGAGCACTGAGCTAACGTTACAGCACTTGTAACCAGATGTATTATACAGCTGCATATAGAAAAGTGGTGATTAAACTGCAGCAACAATTTCTAAAAGTTAAAACATTGATTGTTTTAAGAGGCTGTTAGAAGGAAATGTGTTACTCAGGTCAGCGTGATCAAATAAAGAACCTAAAGTCATTAATAAACACCTTAAATCATATTGTTGTAAACAAAATGTTGGGGACAGAGGAAGTTCACATCACAATTTCAGGAAAGAAGACGGTCCTCAGCCTTGTTATTCAAGCTTTAGGCTGCTCAAATTTCTGCCTGAGGGAAGTAGGGTGAATAACTCAGCAGCAGAATGGGGTGGGG
This sequence comes from Callopanchax toddi, assembly GCA_006937965.1. Classification (NCBI taxonomy): domain Eukaryota; kingdom Metazoa; phylum Chordata; class Actinopteri; order Cyprinodontiformes; family Nothobranchiidae; genus Callopanchax; species Callopanchax toddi. The sequence goes on along the minus strand of SSNR01000106.1, from coordinate 613,523 downwards.
TCCAATTTGATATGAGGAATGAATTCTGTTTATTACCATGAAAAAGAAATGCCACTGTCATGTTACTAATCCTGTCTTTCTCACTCTGTCTCTGTTGTATAATCGTGTTCATGCCAACTGACTCTGCTGAAACACAAAGACAAATGACTCACAGCCACAATCTAGTCTAATCTTTTATTATTAACTAACACCCTGCAAGTGTATCTGCTAGTCTATGTTTGTGTGCATGCATGCAAAGTTACACGCACGCCATTAACTAGTGAAGATTTGTCTTTGCAAATGAAAAGCATCCACTGGTGCTGACGTATTACAGAGTGTGCACTAGTAACACATCGGCTCATATGTATGCAAATCACAGACATTCTTTTCTCCGAGCTGGAGGGAAGTGTTTGAAATGAGAAAACCTGGAGAATCCTGCCTATGACACAGCAGGATGGCTGCAGCAGCTCGATGATGCTGCAAATGAATACATGGCAAATATTTAAACAAGAAAAATAGATGTTTGGGGGCTGGAAACAGAAGACAGAGTAAATTAATTTGCATTAAATTTAAATGGAGATTCTGTAAGACTGAGGAATTAAACCTCACTGCTGGGGAGATTTATAACAGGAAAACACACTGATGGACAAATCTGTGCTTCAGGGTAGAAGGAAAGAGGAGATGTTCTTAAACCACCTCATATTTAATTTGTGTTAACCACATTGTTAACAGGAAAGAGCATCTTGTATTTGTTGTGATTTTAGAGGTTTGCTGAAGGGTATTTTACTGCAGAACTAACTCTTAGTTTTTCATGCATTTCTACCACAGATATCCTCACACAGGCTGAAATCTTTAAACCCTGTGAGCAGAAAATCATCTAATTTTGTCTCTACACTACAGAAACCTATTGTTTAAAGCTGCAGTGACTGATTATGGTCATTATTGAACCGTTTTTATTCAATTCATCATTCGGTCTAGAAATATTTGGTTAAAACAGAGGAGTTATTTTTCAGTTATATGAAGTAAATAAAAATAATTCACTACTCATTACTATAAAGTACTCCCTTAATTAAAGCATTGCTGTAATTTAATATTTGTTGATTAACATTTTTGCTAAAATGTCCAGGAGACAAAATAACAAGGCTTTCTGTAGGCACTCGAACACGGAACAGCCTGAAGGAACAGCCCTGGTAAACGTTATCATGCATTTTGCTTGATTAGAACAAGAAGAAATGATGATGCTAAATTTAAATGAGTCCTTTCTGGCTCAGTATAGTTGCTAATGAAACCAGACATTTAAAATATGACATTTTAAAGCTGTATTAGCAAAATCGTTGAACTCTGGTATTTGTGCTATTGAAAAAGAACTCATCTATTTCACTCTGATGTTTCTATTAGTACTGTCAGGAGATTTTAAAAAATCAGAGATTAATAAATCTGTAGTTGATTAAGCTCACCTAAAAATAGCTGAGGAAAGCCCTCATCATGAGGTATTTTCATTTAAACTCATTACATTAATGTGGCAGACCAAAACATTGATATAGAACCAAAAAAAATTATCTTTATGAAGTCATTTATTGTGTTTAACAGACTTGAGCAGATGCAGTCCAGTGCTGCATGCAACCTTTACTTTGGTCATTGCACGCAGTTTTCAGCTCTGCTAACCTCTCATCTTGCACTAAGTTTATCGGCCTACAGTTCATCGCTATCCACGTAGCAAGAACAATCGTCAGCCTATCTGTTGCTGACTTGCTCATCCGCAGGATGTTCTCCTCGGGTTTAGTTTGACGAAGAGCTTTGCTTTGGCTCGCTAGATTGCTAACGTCTTCGCTGCTAGCATTGGCTATGATTGCACTCACAACTGGGTGCTTTGCGTTGATGTGGTAGGCTAAACTTGAGCTGCTTCGGTGGTGAGCAAACTCCTTATAAAAGGCAGCATATCTACTTTTATCCATGGTGCCATTTTTAAATGTAAAACTCCCATTTATTGGACCGACAACTCTCATATGGTCAGCACTCCTCACCTGACCTCGCCCTTCCAACTACAACGGAGGTCCACATGCAGAAACAGTAAAGCTAGAGAATAAAAATGAGATTAACCTCATTAAAAAAACATAACGCACTAAATACGGGTGAAATTGATTAATCAAAATGAACACAATAACTTGACACCCCTAGTTTGTAAGCGTTAAGGAGCACCACTTTTTTATAGAGATACACTATTGTTAAAATGTTTAAGATCACTTGGAAATGTTCCTGTTCCCTCATGATAACAAACAGGAAGTTAGTCTGAATGCGAACTAAAACAAATGAACGGAACATGCAGGTAATTGTCGGTTTTCTTCAAACTTTCCATTTCCATTACCTCTTCAACTAACACACCAAGAAAAAAGCAATTAGAATGTCTTTTTTTAAACACACTTTACACTATATTATAATACATAATATAATAAGGTAATCGCAATGTCAAAATGATTGCATGGATATTAAGATAATGTAGGGTAATAAGATTGAATTCTATTTTTTAACATTCTTATACATTTAAGATTTTTTTTTTAGTTGAGTCATTTTTTTTCTGGTTTAGTTTAGTGCATGCTTCAATAGGATATATGAACCCAAACAATCTCTACAGAAATGTCTGGCCTGCCAGTTAAAGGGTTAATCGTTTTGGCTGTTAATCATGTGAAATGACTCAAAATGATTTGGTGTGCAGCTAACAGTCACAGTCAGTCTGCAGAAATATCTCTCTGCACAAATAAATGCTAAAGAACCTAAAAGCATTTTGTTAAACCCTCCAGTAATGTGTTTCATCAATATTCAGAGAGTAAAGAAAACCTGATGAGATATTACCTTATCATAAAAAATGAAAAGAGGGAATAAAAAAACCCAACAATAGAGAAATCAATACAGATGTACCACTCAAAACGATGACATAACAGACTGAGAGGCATGTTTTGCCTGAATTAGCATCTCTGCGTTTAGCTTTAGGTTCTCTACTCCCACACTAGCCCTCTCCTTCACCCTCCCTATCTCACACCATTCCACCCGTCTGCATCCATCCAACCTTCAATCATCAACCATCTACCCAGCCATCCATCATCCATTCCCTCCTAACCTTTAGCCATTCCACTAAAACACCCCGTTCGGACCACTCAGCCAGAGAAGATGCACTCGTATCGACACCACCAGCTGGAACCACCAGTTCTCCCCCTCGCCGGAACCCCACTTCCCTCTTACATAAACAGACATTACAATGCAACGCAGCAGCATTAGCTGTTGTGCAACAGCATTAAAAATACCTCAGGGTCAGTGAGAAGGAAAGTTGAAAACATGATATTAGAGTTATTCAGCTGGAGAGCATACAACAGAGTCGTGAGTGCTTGTTATTTGAAGGTAAGAGCGCACTATTCAGCTATGGCTTTGCATGTCCTGAGCCAGTGGAAAGCTGATGGAGCAGTCAATAGCAGCCTGGGTGAAAAGATATTATCTCTTCCTAAATGTGCAGAAGCAATAACAGCTATTTGCTGACACATTTATATGCAGCTAATATAAAGAAGACCATACTTTATCAGTTGTCAAATTTGGTATATTTCATGATGATGACTTTTAGATTATGGTGATGTGCCTGCTGTTAAAGCCAACTATTTACACTTACATGCACATTCATTTGTATATTATGAGAAATATAACAATTCATAACCACTACAAATCAAAACAATAAAATGTCATCGAAGAACGAAGTTAAACCTTGAAGCAAAGAGTTTAAAAAAAAACTGCAAAAACAACTTCCACTGGGTCAATGTAAATAAATACATGTATTACATTTCTTGACCCAAGAAGCCTATTAGCTTTACAAACGCTTCCTCCAAACCGTCCCCAAAGTGACCGTAAAACTGAGTGGTGTTCACAGCGTTGAGGCCAGTCACATCAGACCAATCGGCCCACGGAGGAGGATTTTCTCCTTAATGAAGTGTCGAGCGGAGCCACTGAGGACCGTGTATGTCACCAGATTTACACCACAGCGCTCCTGTGGTTCCCTGCAGCTGTAAAACAATGAGGAGGCGATTGGAGTAAATTATGCCGCAGTTGTCAACATCTACACCGCTCGCTGCCATTTCATAGCGTCTCAAACCGTTTCATTTTCTCCTGTTTTACACGTGTCGGGTACACGTCTTCTTCTAACCTCCCACACTCACCTCATCGCTCTGTGACATTCTGTCCGACACGTTTTTTTCCAAATGTCAAGAGACAACCCAGGTACAGGGCCAAGTTACACACTGATTAAGTGGTCATTCCACTTTCTCATCCATCATTTTCAACCAGCTCTCTTATTCTATTTGGAATAATCCCAAAAATACAACTAGAAATATAGACTATGTCACAGACCTTGGGCAAATATCCAGACAAGTATTCTCTGTGACAGCTTAATTTTCATGTTTGTTTTAGGAAATGGGGTTGTAGAATGTTTTTTGGCCTTTTATTTAGGGCTGGGCGGTGTAGAAAGTCTAAAAACTCCCCCTCCTCCTCAGCTTGAAGCTTCTAGTGGCTACAGCAGGTGAGGGTGATAAAAGCAGCAGCGTGTCGACATTAGAGACACCAGTGATCAGAACTGGCCAATATTCAGCATGATCAGCTTAACTGGTGATCGACCAGTCTTGAATTCAATTCTTTCTTTTCCCTTTTCGGTCCATGAACTCACATCACTAATATAATTCATACAGACTGAGCTTCCATGTGGGAGTTTTGACTTACCAAATCACAGTTTTCAACTTAACCAGAAGTTTTTTTTTAGTATTAATTATTGTGATAAAAGACAATTGGTCAAAATCTGTGTCAGCAGGTCAGAGCAATACAACAATCAGAAAACAGCACTGGTGATGTATTGCTACTTGATGGATCTGGAGGACTAATTTGGGAGGAATTTATCATTCTATCATTAAAGGAACTTCAAAAAATGTAAGAAGTGGGGCTGAAAATATTACAGTTGCTGGAACGGCAGCATAAGAAGAGTTTACACAAAGTACACTCTTCTTAAAAAAACAAACTCACATTTCTATATGAGATAATTCAGGATGGGAGTTTAATTCTCAATGTAACCTCTGCATGTTTTTGCCAGATGGTATTAAAAATAATGGCATTGCTACGATTGAACTGTATTACCTCCCTCTTTTTTTTCTCTCTAATAAATGACAACATGTGACAGTGAAGATGTGTGCAGACAGAAAACTCCAACAAAACGTAAGGATCAACAAGGTTTATAAATCTACATGTTTCAAATCTGGTAACATTTCCAGTCACTACTGTCCTTTTCTATCTCAGCTTTGTACCCATTTTCAGTTACTGCTTAGAAAAGACCAAGCACTAGATTATGAGTTTTGACTAGATCATTTAATATGGTTCACTACAAGCGGCAAAGCTCCATTTTCTATTCTCTGACACAGCCAGAGTGATGAGCTAACACAGAAAGGAACAAGCATCTCATATTTTTATTGCCTTTTTTATTAAACTACCACATTTTGTGTTGTAAACCAACACTATTACACAATTTGACACAACGCTAGGTTGAAATAACTGAACAGAGAAATCCTAATGGGATTGAGAATGCGTGAATTTTTGAATTACATCATGACTGATCCAGATGCCAGAAGGAAGGCATCTCTGGAGGGAGAGAATGAGGAAGCAGACGAAGTGGAGCACAAGACAGAAAAAAGGAGAGAGGGGTTAAAATGGGGAATGCATGAGAAGGAGAGATGGGTTGTGAAAATAAATAAAGAGGGAGATGAAAATTGTAGGCGGTGATGGAAGAAAAAGGAGGGAGGAAAGAGAAAAATGAGAGCTGGGAGAAGGAGAAAGGTGCAGGGAAGAACAGATATGAGTCAAAGGGAAAGGATGACGTGTGGGCGAATGCAACCATGGCTGATAGACGGCCAGAAATAGAAGACTAATTAATAGTCAAAAACTGCAGACAGGCAGGTGTAGAGAGAAAACCACAGCGGGAGGGGATAAAGGTAGTAGGCTTCCTTTACTCACTAGTAAAACACAGAAACGTTTCTCTTTACATACATATCGATCGCATGGAGGTGGAAGCAGAGAAAGTGTGGGAATGAGGTGCAGGGACAGAAGATATAAGGGGAATGGACACATAAAGAAGACAGACGGGGAAAGACACTGGAATAGAAATTAAGCTGCACAGCAAGAAATAGCACAGCAGAAACTCATTATCTAAAGGTGAGAAGAGGGTTTCCAAGGAGATTGCACATAAAGAACCTAGATGGGATATTTGCTGACACATGCTTCTCCTGCTGCTGTGAGAGTAAAAGGTTTAACTGCAAACAAAGTTTAATTATACAAAGGTCTTATTGCACTGACACCTTCCCTGCACACACAATTCAACAAACTTCTAACCTTGAAAGTTTGCCATGGGCGCGGTTAAAACCACACGCTGACGAAAAACAAACACGCATGTAGCAGCGTAAAACATGCTGAAAACATCTGCAGACTTAAACGTCTCACCATGTATGTGCAACAGTGAAGCGCCTCTGTTTGTGAATGTTGTTGTTGAGTAACATGCGACGAAGGAGTCGAGGCGAGTTGCGGGGAGACAGGCGGGGGGAGATGGAGGAAGGCGACCGCCGGTGTCCTCGTGGCCTCTCGGGCTGCAGCAGGTTCTCCCGCAGGATCTTCACCAGGTCTTCATTCAGGCCAGAGTGTTTGGGCATGGGGGGCACAGCCAGGGTGTCCTGGTGGGCCACCCCCATGCCTCCCTGCTGCGCCATGCCTACCCCGGCTTCACCACTGCAACCTCCAGCTGCAGTGGCCAAATGAGTGAGATGTGAAGGAAAAATTTAACTACAAATAAAGAAGTTTAAAAACTAGAAGTGTGTAACTTCTCTATCAGTCACAGTTTGGAAATTTGTTTTATAAAAATCCAGAAGTCTTTATGATGATGAACTGAAATGGAAGAGGTGCAAACTTCCGCCTCCCCTTATGCAATGGAAGGGGGAAATAATGAAGATAGATTCCTGGTTTCTATTTTCTCATCTTCGATAGAGGAGGAAAAAAAGCTGCCTTTGTCTGCTCAACACTGGATGTCTGCGGTGAAAATGCGAGGCAGAAGATGAGGGGAGGATGAAACAAGGCGAGAGGGAGGGCGGGATGCAAAAAAAGCAGGGAATTCCATTCCAGCCCTTTTTTTTCCTCTGGGCCTGCAGGAGAACTCCTCACAGTCCAGCAACAACCAAGCTCAGCAGGAGTTAAACTAATTCAGTCTATCTGAGATAAAGGCAGCCCAGTTCTGCCTGCTGAAAGTCAAAAGAAGCATCTGTGTCCAAGCCAGCAAAAAAATAAATTAAATAAAAACAGTAACAGTCCAGTATGACCCAATCCAGTGACATTAGCAGAGTTCTGATACATCCAGCTGAAGCAATTTATCGTTCCATTCTTCCTCTCCCGACACAGAGAGACTGACTGCTGACTGCAGCCAGTTTATAAGCTGCTGCTCCTTTAGAGCTGAGCCGAGCGTGAGCATGTGTGAGTGTTTGAGAGGGAGAGAGAGAGAGAGAGAGAGAGGGAGAGGGAGAGAGAGAGACTATGTGTGTGTGTTTGTGTGTGTGTGCGCGTACATAATGAAGAAGACAAGCAATGAGATATTTAAAGTGATGGAGAGACGGTGTGGAGGGGATTCTGGGTGCTGCTGTAGAATGGTCAATGAGGGTTTAAGTCTGATCAAATCAGATACTAGTGGTCAGTCGTGGGGATCCTCAAGGATCTGTGTTGGGACCCGGTTCACTTGTTGTTGTAGGACAAACTATTAACCAGTTCAGAGGCATTTCACACCACACTCATATCAATGACATCCAACTATCTTCTCAAAAGAGTGAATCCCCCACTTCATCCTCATCACTTTTTGCTGGAGCACTACTGAGAGCATTCTAAGGAAGCTGAATCACATCTTGGTATGGTAATAGTGTAGCAGACTAGACAATGCTGAATGCAGAGAGAATGCCTGATGAAGTAATCAGTGTCTAACTCCAATCCCTGGAGATGATTTGCAGGAAGATGCAAAACTGAAGCCCTCAGTACTGTGAGAGATCCCCATCACTCCAAATTTAAAACAATCAGAATATGCAACAGCTTCATTTCTCAGGCAAAGACTGCTTAAACTCCAGTAACACCTAACTATACAAGACAGTTATGTCTCAATATAGTGGGGATGAGTACTTGATACACTGTATGTTTCCCCATGTACAAAGAATGGAGAGATCCAAATTTTTTATAGGAACACCAACTGTGAGAGACAATTTAAAAATTCTATTAAAACATCGAATTGTATGATTTTGACATTATTAATTTACATCTTACTGCATGAATTAAGTATTTGATCCCCTACCAACCAGCAAGAATATGTCTCTCACAGACCTGTTAGTTGGTCTTTAAGAAGACCTCCTATCTTCCACTCATTAGCTGTCCACACACTCAGTCAGACTCCAACCTCTCCATTATGAGCAAGACCAAAGCACTGTCTATGAACACCAAGGACAACACTGATCTACACAAGGCTGTGATTGGCTACAGCAGAGGTCCGCAACCACCAGGTCATTTTTTAATTTACTGATTGTGTTTGAAAGATCCAGCACGGTCACTGATGTGTTATGTCGTGGTATCAAGCCTGCAGCCCATGATCACCTGACAAGCTGCAAACTGAGCTGAGCAGCTTTTTGTAACCTAAAGAGCGCATATGCTCAGTGACACACACACACACACACACACATGCTGCACAGCCTGCAGTGGCTTAACTGGCAGCACACTACCTCTCAGGACAAACTCACAACGACCGGTCCGTAGAAATATTGTTTGAATGGAAACCAGTCCGTGGTGCAAGAAACGTAGCAGAGCTACAGGATAACAGGCAAACAGCTTGGTGGGAAGGTAACAACTGTTGGTGCAAATATTAGGAAATGGAAGAAACTCAAGATGACTGTCAATCTCCCTCAGACTGGGGCTCCATGCAAGATCTCACCTCGTGGATTATCAATGATCATAAGAAAGGTGAGGGATCAGCCCAGAACTACCCAAGAGGACCTGGTCAATGACCCGAAGAGAGCTGAGACCACAGTCTCAAAGGTTACCATTAGTAACTAACTATGCCATCATGGATTAAATGTCTGCAGCAAGCTCCCCCTGCCTAAGTCAGCACATGTCCAGGCACAAACTACACTCGCCATGTCTGGATGAAGACGGATGAGTACAATTCCAAGAACACCATCCCAGTGGTGAAGCACAGGGGGAAACATCATGCTTTAGGGTGCTTTTCTGAAAGGGGATCCACACCGTATTGAGTACAGATGGGCCATGTATTGAGATTTTGGGCAACAACCTCATTCTCTAACTAAGATCACTCAAGATAGGTCATAGCTGGGTCTTCCATGGCCCGAAACACACAGACGGGGAAAATAAGAAGTGGCTCCACAAGAAGCATTTAGAGGTCCTGGAGGGACCTAGCCAGTCTCCAGACCTGGACCCAATGAAAAATATTTGGAGGGAGCTGAAATTCTATGTTGCTCAGCAACCGCACCTGAAAGATCTGGAGAAGACCTGTATGAAGGAGTGGGTTACAATCCCTGCTGTAGTGATGCTAACCTGGTCAAGAACTACAGGAAACGTCTGATCTCTGGAATTTAAAAAATGTAAATGTTTCCGAACAAATAAGTTCTATTTTTCCATTCAAATACTTATTTCATGCAATAAAATGCAAATTAATTATTTAAAAATCATCATGTGATTTTTCAGGATTAAAAAAAAATGTTTTAAGCCCCGCCCCATTTCAATTTTTTTTCTGGGTGTTGACTCCTCCTTATTTACATAGTTCTCATCTTGCTGCTTCCTGTTCCAATATTTATTTTTTCAAATACATTTAGTTGTAATTAGTTAGCTCTCAATTTACCGGTCAATTTACATCCCTACCCTCATCTGTGGTCACGAGCTTTGGGTAGTGACCGAAAAAAGGAGATCGCGGATACAAGTACAACAGGGCAATCCCCATAAGCATGATACTTGGCTTCATTTTAGAACAGAAATAGGCAGGAACAATTCATCTATTTATTTTTTAAGTTTAACAAAAGTTTTAGATGCCCATTCATTATTTAAATTTAATCCATACCAGTGTTCTTTTTGTTCTGTAACCAAATATCCAGGATCAGATGAAAAAGGAAGTCAGCAAATGATGTCCTGTTTTTATGCAAAAACTACTTCCATTTTATTGTGGCCAACATTTGCACAAATGAACAAGAACAAATGCAACAAGCCTACAGCCCCCAAAATGCCATCTGACCTCTATCACTTCACTCCATTTCAGTGTACTTTTCTAATGAAGTCAGACATGCAGAACTGGTAAACATGTCAGTGCTGTCATTTATCATCCTTTACCTTGTCAGTGACTGCTCAACCTGCAGCAATTTACTGCCCCTACTCCCAGCCAGCTTTTGGTTATTCTCATTTTAACCTAGACCTTAAAGGGAAAAAATGTCCAGATGCACTTCTTTTAATATAGATTGCATTCTTGCTCAGTCAGATTGTAAAGTCACCAAATTTAGGGGATAAATAGTGCTTGAGGAACCTCATTTGCCTATTCTTGAGATACTTGTAAATAAAAATGCTGATTTTGACAGCATTATTTTTACCTCTTCATATGTTTTTTAGAAGCTCCTGCAGGCAGGAAGCAACTTTAGATAGTCTTGAAGTAAATCTCTGCACTTTCCCCTAGAATTCACAAGAGTCTTCTTCCACAATTCAAAATAGTACTTCAGATAAGGTCAATCTTATGTAATAAACATCTAAAACTTTGATATTAACCCCCACTGTGTTCATTCTGCATGAAAACAAAATGAAGCTAATTGTAAACTTCAGTTGCAGAACATGTGAATGATACATTTTCTGAAGAAAAAAAAACAGTTTTAACAAAAATACAGCTCAACAGTTTGATTTGTATCTTTTTCATCTGAAAAGTTTTAAAGCAGCTATCTGGAGCATTTTTCTCTGTATCAAAGTTTTCTAAATGTTTTAAATGTTATTTCAGGTCTAAACTATGATCTATGGGTTGAGTTCCACAACATATGTTAGTCTTCTGAAGACCCTCCTTCCTCCTATAGACCCCTTTGCATTCTTTCTGGCCGGTGAACTTTTTCAGCCAATAAAATTCAAATTTCTGCATTATCAGCTGTCTGTCAACATGCACGCGCTTCGAGCAAACCTGTAGCGGTAGGGGGCGCTCTCGTACAGGACGCTCTGTATCTTTCTCTGTTTACAGCCTCTGCTGTCATGGAGGACTCAGAGCTCATTTCTACTGAATAGTTATCCATTCCCCAGCTACTCAGGGATTTATTTTTATGTTTAAACATTTCTCCTTACAGAATGGCAAGGCTTGCCAAGGATACACGTTTATTTTGGTCAAGAACTTCCTTCACGACCGAGTCATTTCCGGGTTCAGCTTCAGAGAAGAGCAGTAGCTCGCTGTTCCAGACCACCGTATCAGAAGCACAGCAGGGACAGACAGGTCTCACACCCTCGTACAGTGTGAGAACATGATTTGTGAACTGTGACTGATTGAACCCTACAATGCAATTGTAGTTTGAGCCGAAGTTGCACAGTTTATGCCCATCTTACAGACTGAGGTAATGCGCTGTGTGCACGTGCGTGTCGAAGTATTTTGGGAGGAGCTGTTGGATTCAAAAACTGCTCTCTTGCTGAAATACTCCACAGTGCGGCTTTAAATTAAATGTAACATTTTAATAGGTAAATTTGTATTAGGTTATTTTTAGTGGTCGAAGATGAACACTGATCAACATCAGTGGTTTTACTGGACATTCAGCTTGTAGACATCTTGGTAAAGGTTGCTTAACATTATTGGGATGTTCCAACTTTTTTTTAAATGGGATAATAACTGAAAGCTAACATTTATCGATTATTTTTCGTCTCGAGAAAGTCGCAGCCAAATTCTCATTTTTAAGCAAAATGTGACAAATGTTATAGCTCATGAGCTCTGATCCCTGATGTTGTTCCTTGATAAAATTATCATTTTCTTCAATTTGATTTTTTTTTCCACTGAAAAAAATCTCTCTTCAGCTTTCTGTCTACCCATGTCGCCTCTCTGCTTTGTAAATTTTATTTTTTTTTCACTTTTTTTTTTTCATAGCCACTGCCTGGTGCGGTGCGTGACGTCTATGAACATTTCCCCCTGGTTACCAAGGGCAACGTGGATGGAGACAGCCAAGTGGATTTGTCAAGAACTAAAGGCTGGAGGAACAAAAGGAGGAAAAAGGAAGCCAAACAGAAGAAAGAAAGTGAAGTACATCTGTACACTCAAACAGACCCACAGCATGAAAACAAGAAAAAATAGGCAAACAATAGTGTTGTAAAACAAATTCTGCTGCTTTTGGGGAAAAAGTGGATCTTATTATGGTCTAAAAAAACCAGATGAATGATTGATGTCATAGAAGAAGAAGAGAAAATAGTCTTTAATTTCATCAAACATGGAGAGAAACTGGATATCCCACATTTACACTTTCCTAATATTCACCTTCATACATTTATTTTTCTTTTCCAACTTGTTTTTGTCTGATTTGTCAAGCTAAATCCCAAAGGGTTCACAGGCCTCTCAAATATTTGATGAAATCTGCATTTACATCCAAGAGCTTTCTGCAAAATATAGTTTAATCCTGACAGATTGGATGGTTTTCTCTTGGCAGCACACAGCATGCCGTCACCTCACTAAGCACAGCCTGGAGTCGGGTTTGGTGCTGCTGGCACAAACTTCTTTCATATGAGGTTGTCAAGGATGACTAAGATTTACCTGTTGCTATAGTTACCACTTACAGTACATACTTTTCATGATGGATGAGGTGACGTCGCTGATTTACTGTCGAATTAAGCGTGATGAGTTTGGGTGTGGGGGTACTTTAGAACCACACAGAAGGAAATTAATCAAAAAAGAGGGATTTTAACAAGAATCGATCAACGGGTAAGTGACAATAAAAGTCGTTACAGACCATAATATTACTTACATACTGAAGGTAATTCATCAGAAATCTGGATGCAGCTCTAGCTCCCTCAAGTGGACATATAATAAAAGTCAGCAACTGATCAAAACAGGTTGGAGGTGGGTGCATTTTTTTCCTCCGCTAGATAAAACCGAGATTATCGCATCAAAGACTTGGTAATGTTGTACAGATACTGATCTTTTGGGAAAATAACTCCTTATTCCTTGAATTTACTGATTTTATTTAAACGCTCTATCTACTTGGATTGAGATCAGTTTAAACACAATGACCCAGGAAGTGATTTTAGGTGGAAAAAGTTCTAAACACAGAACAAATCAAAAGCAGCATCACAGGATACAGAACAAAAAGTGACCCATTTTCATTATATTTGTTTAGAAACCATGATAGGAGCCAACCGAGTTAATAAAAAACTAATTTAAAATTAATTTTACTTTGGATTAAGTACATATTTATTAAATAGCCCTAAACTAATTACTGCAATGATTAATAAAACATTCACTTTGAACAGAGCAGAAAAAACAAGCTTTAATTTATTGCACAAACTGCATTTATAAATAGATTGCAAAAATTATTAAATAACAAGGCTAATATTAGTTTTATTTTTATAGCGCCTTTCAAGATAAGGATCACGTGGTGCTTCACAAATATAAACAGATGAGACCATTATAAACAGGTCAGACAAATATTAACAGAGAGAATGTTAACATCAGAGCACATAGGAAACCCATTTTAAACAGAGCTGATTTATAAAGGAGACCATGGAGTCCACTGACCTCAGGCTCGGGGGGAGGGAGCTCCAGAGTCTGGACACCACAGCGGCAAAGGCTCTGTCTTATAGAACAATCAAACTGCTTAAAAAACTCAATGTCTGATGTCGCTGCCTTCCAAATAAAGAAATCATGCATTGCATATTACAGATTGGAATCAGATTACTGGCCTTGTTTTCCACATGCAGCACAGAAATCACTTCTTCAAACATCAGATTCCCGTTAGAAATCACACACAACTTTTATGGCAGCATTCTGTTGCAAATAATATGATGTAGATAGAACGTTGTCACAACAGTTCTCCAACTAACTAACTGTGAAAAACTATGGATATCTTAAATCTACTCAGAATTCTGCTGTAACAGAAGAGGCCTGATTACGGAGCAAAGGTCTGAAAGTGACGGATCACATTTTATAATCTACCTACATCCTTTTTTATACAAAAAAATATGAAGTAAACAGGCTATTCTAAAGCAGGAGTTCAAGTTTCTGTATCCCACCAATAGATGGCGGCATTTATTTAAAGGTTGTGAGCAAGATGCTGATCAAAGCATGTAGAAGCAAGTCCACTCATATCTATGAGAACCAAAAATAATAGAGCTGTTTACAGTTTCACCTCCATCACTCTCAGTGATAACCTTATTGACTGTATTTCCTTACTTTTAAGCAGTGTTGGGTCACTGTAGCTGTAACTGACCTTTATTCTGTGGAAAATGGTTTTTAATGGTTTTTTTTAAATACATTTAGGTGGCTTTATTTATTTATATACACAAAATTAAGCAACTTGTTCGAGAGGGAAAGAACCTCCTCTCTGTCCAAGTGTTTATCAGAAGTATTTACCTTTCAGGGGAGAAAAATCCTTAAAAAAGCAACAAAAAGACTACGTATGATATCAGGACTAACTGAGACACATCTCCGTCCCTTTGTGTGAAGTACATCTCTTTGTGAATGTGAAGCATTTGTCCCATTTTATTCTTTGTATTTCTGCCTTTTTTACCTCCTCGCTGCATTAATAATACATCGTCCTGTACAGCTGGTACCTCAGGCCCACTGAGGACGTTTCACGGACAGTTTGTTGGCTTGCAGAGCGGTGACAGGGACTGTGGTTAAAGGTCAAATCCTTCCAGTCAAAGCCACACAGTGGAGGTCTGACAGACACGCAAAGTCTGTTTATACTCAACTAAATGGCTACAGTGTAATTTAGTTATTTTGCAGCTTCAAATGTCTAAAAAAATACCAATACCTTCATTTAAATTTGATGCATTTTTTATCCCTTGTAAATTATTTTAAATTCCTAACATCCAGCAGCAGCTACAACACAAAAGAGAATTAGTGGGAAATGAAACAAAACCAAAAACTGGCACAGCAGCTTCTGTTTCTCACAATTAATTTCAAACTGCACAGATCAGCACTGCAATCCTCACAGCATCATGACTCAAAGTCAATGTGCATCCAGACTGAATAATGACTCATTAAGTTAAAACTTCTGGGAGACGTTGGTTATTACCGAGTTCACTGCCAGGGACAGAAAGTAATAAAGACCCCGGTCAGGATCGATTTGAAAAACTCCACTGGAACGTTTGATGCGTGAACGGTAACCTTTGGGTCTCGCGTCCATTCGGGTTTATTTTGGAGCGTGGTGAAGAGTTGCTATTTGACGAGTGACACGAAGGCGTGAACCAGGCTGCCGTGATGAGAGGAAATAGGCGGGGAGAAGGAGGAAGCAGAACTGAGGGATGGAGGAGAGTGAGGACGGAAAAGTAGCAGAACAGCTTGCCAAGCGAGAGGGGAGCTCAGAGCGAGCTGTAACTGACGTGGGGTGACAGCAAATAAAAGTGGATGAATACAAATGACCACAGGGATATGGGAGAGGGATTGAGAAGAGAACAAAGAGGTGAGAGGAAAGACGCAAAGATCAGGGTTGTTCCGGAAACAGCTCACGGCTGTAAACGGTTGTCCCTGGAAGGTTGGAAGTCCCACGTCTCTGCACGTCGGGAGTTATTTAGCTGCGGACAACTGTTTAACCGTGGACAGATGCAAACATGCTGATCGATTAAACACAGCTCTAGTTAATGTGGAGGATGAAGGAGAAGTCATGTTCATCATGGCACTCCGGAGGTTAAAGTCATGAATAATTCAGAGCTTTGAGGATGCTGAAACACACAAATACAGATCGCCTTCCAAAAAGAATATTAGGTTTCACACCTCATCGAGGTTCTGCTCATAGACTACGATTCACACATTCGTTCCACTCACACATTGATACAAGAACTCAACATAAAAATGGAAATTGGTTAGTATATGGAAATGGAAATGTGGTTAATATAGGAGTGGGAAAAATGCAGGGAATAAGACAGATTTGCAGACTCTAGCTCAGATTCACTGAAAATGACTAGCAAAAGAATTAACAACTAGTATATGAGGGGCACCATTTGTTTTATCCAGTAAATCTTTTATTGATATGAGTGTAAGTCTGGTTAGTAGTCAAACTGTTAAATCTGGGTAAAAAGCGTCATAAAGGCTGAAATAGCAACAAAAAAACTGAACAGAATCCTTTCAACCATTGGTCAACCTTTAGGTAGAGCTAATTTTAGTCCCTAAAACTTAATAAAGCATGCATTGAATTTACCTAAAATAAACAACACCTAAAAACATATAGAGATGATTAAATAAAAAGACTATAAATAAGAACTTTACTGTTTCAGTACTTCAAACCAAATAGGGGTCAAAAATGTATTTTCTATACACCTGCAATCTATTTTATCTTAAAAAATGACATTTCTGTCAAACATTCAGCTTTGCTTCACAAATAGCAGCCACTGTTATCTTTAGTTGCTAGCCTAAGGCGATCCTCCAGCAAAAATTGCCTACAGTGACATCAAAAAGTTATCAGAGTGCACGCAGCTCCCTCTGGAGCAACAAAACGTGTAAATAATGCATCAACAATGTATTGAATTTAGAGCTGCAGCATGTTGAAAAGCTGGATCTCTGTCACATAACAGAAGGACCAGAACACAGAGCACGTAATGCGATGATTAACGCCGTTCCCTCTCTATAGGACGAATAAAACCAACGGCTGTGTTTAAAAATATTAGGAAACATGTTGATGTCTTGATATAAAATGTCACACGTGTAACTGATTGCAACAGAGGCTGAACAAAAGTTACCTTGTGAAGTGGTGAGTGTACCTCAGGTAATTATAGAACCCTGTTCAGCTGGAAGCAGGAAAAGAACCTAGAAGTGCTGTTTCCAAACTCAGAGCCAATCAGTGCTGAGTGGAGTCTCACTGCAACATAAGTAAAAAAAATAAGACACGCTGCTACTGGATATTTGAGTTTGTGGAGAGAAGAACACGGAGTCTCAGCTGATCTCTCTGAGAGAGCACAGTATAGGATACAATATAAAACAATTGAATGCTTTGATTTAATATTGGATTTTTTTGTAAAAAGTCCTAACTTTGTTCTTTTTCTCCACTAAAATAATAAAGAAGAAAAATACTTATTGGCTTTTTGTGTTTCATGAAAACACTGATGTGACATGCTTAGAGATTTAGACAGGAAATAACACACATGAACACACACACACACACACACACACACACACGCGCGCGCGCGCGCACGCACACACACCAGATCTGAAAAACAATCCTCAAAAGATCTCATAAGGAAAAAAAATTACTGGTATGTCAATCCTAAACATTATAAATATATATTATTAGTTAATTAACATTATAACATTAGAATAAACTAAGTCTTAATAAAACTGTGATTAGAAAAAACACCCCTTTGCTTAATCCGGTTATTTCAGTTTATGCTAACGTTCATAATTACACATAATCTAACATATATGTAGCCATAAAGAGTTAAGCCATAAAGAGTACATTTACCAGTACATCTGTCCAGCTGCATGCTTCTTCCTGCTCTTAATATTTTAACATGGTCACAATATAGACAAAAGTATCCTTTATTTGTTAAAAATAAATTAGTCATTTACAGATTCAAACAAAGTGAGCCATAGGTTTTAGCACCAACTGAAGCAAAACACTGAAAACAGCTGATTCCAAGTTGCACTGATAAAAGTAGAAGTCTGTGTTTAATATTAACTGATGCAAATTACAAAAAAAGATACAAAACTGAAAATTGGAAGTGCACGTGTTTAGTTCTGCTGATTGTGTCAAATAATACTAAAGGATGGTGGAAAAAAAAGAGACCAATAAACATGAATATCTGGAAAACACACGCTTGTTTTCACATTCAAATGAATATAAAATGAAAAATTATACTTTTTCCATGAAACTATGCCTATCTTTTAAATATGTCGACTTTTATTTGTTGGATTGCACAATTTAAAAATCATACGCGAAATAATGACGTATTTATAAACAATTATATTATTATTTGCATTTGTGTGGTGAAGATGAGAGATAATTACATGCAACTGGTCTCTAAAAATAAAATAGTTTTATTTATTACTCAATATATCTGTATGCCAGCTGCCTGCTTTATTCTTTTTAGGCGTTTTGTCTTTTATGTACGATAGAGTTGCATGAGATGCAAGATGCAATGAATAAAACTGGTTATGCTTTTATTTAAATTAACATTTCTGTCATAGATTCCCTTGAATAAACAAGAATCCAAAATGCAATATGACTAGGACTCATTTTCTGTGTTTGAATGCAGACTACCATCATCCCAGCACCAAATTCCTCCTGACAGAAGAGCTTTAATGTCAAACTCGAACAGACTTGTTCATTTTCACGATCTGAGAATGTATCAAGATTTTTAGTGATATTTAGTGTCTGCAAGAAAAATTAATGCGACTGAGCCTCAGAGTCGTGTATGTGTGAATGTGTTTTGGGAGGGGGGGGGGGGCAAGTGGTGGCTAATAGTGTGAGTTACGCCGGCTGCCATGAGAGGATAATCCATAAAATGAATGAGCCAACTGGGACGCCTGGAAGAAAATAGGTTTTTCCTCCACCCACTTTAGATCATTGTATTCCTCCTGAGGCAGAAATATGATAACATATGTAATGTTCATCTGCTGAATTATTGAGCGTTAAGTCTTTAGGGATGCTTGATTCAGTGTATGATAACGTCCTAAATAGCGGTTTTTATCTCATTCCAGTCACACATGCTCACTGAAGTTACCCTTACATCATCATGTGTGTTTTATAGACGCAAGCTGCTTTAAAAGAGCAATCAGACTCCTTAGAGGGTAGAGAACTCCCACTGTTCACCTCATCTTTGCTTCATTTATATTTCCTGCTCCTGTGGCCTCAGCAGACATGTTTGTTTTGACCCTCCCTAAAGCTTCATGATGGGGGAGGAGTCTCTCCCTGTCCCCTCTACTGTTGTCTCTACTCACTCCTCTATTGCTAACAGTTGCCAGGTGAACTCATTGTAAGCAAAATAGGCTGTTTTTCTGTAAATTCACTTAAAATATTGACAGATTGTGGTTTTTGGTGCTTGTTTATAAAATAGAGTGTCTTATTTAGGCTTATTCCTGTCTGTTACATCTAACAAAGACTGGGTAAATCAGACTATACAATAACCTGCTGAGGTTTCCCTAAACCTTTAGCCCAAATTTATGGTATACGGCTACGAGATTTATTTTTAAGAGCTTTTTCAATTTTATTTCAAAATTTTCTATTGCATTTTTGACAAAAAAAAATGTGTCTATATTTTTGTTAGAGACTTACAACAGTTTCAAATTATATTATGAATATTTAATTTGTTATTTTATGTCAATTTCATGTTTAAAAAGATATAGTTTAATATGTGTTTTATGTTGTTGTTGTTTTTGTTTTTGTTTTTTTTTTCATTTTGGTCAGTCCGAGGTCCTAATCCATAAAGCTAAAATAAATTAAATACAAAGCTTGGATCACAGGAAGTAAAATAAACAACAGTTTTGAACTCAAGTGTTGAATAAATCAAACACTGATTACTTCATTTTTTAAGGATTACCATTCAAAGTCCAGTTTCTTTCAATAAGCGAGTAAACGCTCAATAAGCTGTTTGCATATTGCTGAAGTTTTTATGCGGACACCTTGATGTTTTCAGTGCATGATGAGCAAAAAATCAAAGTAAGATAAGTGATGCCTAATGCGATTTGGCATGAAATGCTAAATATCTTGTAAATTAAGTGACATCTGTCCCTTTGTTGTAAGCCTGCTGCTTATTTTTTGTAGACTTGATTGCTTGTTTCTCTCACAAAATCTGGCAACCCTGCTATTGCTCCCTTTAGGCTGAATCATGTTCAGTGACTTCATGCACGTGCCATCTCCTCCCTCACATGTACACAAGCCTTCAGCTACAGCAGAGTGATTATGGCTTCTACCAGCTGCAGTCTCACAATTTTCCTTTGAGATGGACTGACATTAGCAGCAATTATGAAAAGGGTTGAGCTGTCACCTGTAAAAAATCTCTAGCAATGCCAAGAAATCACCACAGTCACACCCACTACTTCAGCCAATCACAGCGAGCAAAAGTGTCCACACCAGTCAAACAGGAAGTAGTAGACCGGGACACTTCACAGCAGCTTTTAAAGGCTGGAGAAAGAAGCATGTTGAGGACTTAATTTTGAAATGTAGATCTTGATGGACAATTAACAAAAAATGTATAGAAAAAAATATATAAAGCAGACTACAGAATCTCTCCATCATAACACTCACATAAGAGATTCAATTTGACACACAAAACACATTCAGTGAAGCAAATGAATGTTCAGAGTGACAGAAAACCACACAAACAGACTAGAAATGGATTTTACCAGATTTACTGGGTTTGCTTTAAATGATTATTTCAGTAACTTGATATTTAACTGAAAGACATGAGAAGAGAACAGACTTTCTCATAAACTCTCTGCAAGAAAAAAAAACCCAAAACAAAACTGTCATTTTGTCTCTTTTAATGCATTGTGCTGATTTTGACAGACATGTAAAAAGTCTGAAAAATGGAAGGTCCACACCAAAATAAATTATGGGGCATGCATTTTTAAAAATGCATGCTTAGATAATTATATGGAAACCTAAATAACACATAATTGCTACCTAGATTTTTTTGTCAATATGAAAACTTAAAGAGTTGTATTTATAGTCTAGCAGATGAAAAATAAATCAAACCAGCTTTTCTTTTAAAGCAAACACTTGTTTACTAGTTTTGCTAAAGTTGGCAAATTCAACTCCCCAAACCAAAACACACATTAACCTCACATTAGTCCTCACTGGACAGCTATCAAATATCAATAAACTGCACAAAACATTAATGTTTTCTGCAAAGTGGTCCAAGGTTAATGGGCTCTCTCATTCAATCACTCAAATTTAAAAAAATATAATTAATATAACCCCAGGTTCTTGAAAGGAGGTATTTGTAAGATTAGATTTCACCAAAAAAAGTAATTACTTTATATTCACTTTGTAAAACAAATTATAGCCCTTCACACAAATAAAAAACCTCAACACACAAAAGTGCACAAAGTAGCAGAAAAGGTTTAAAAGCCTTAAAATTAGAAATATTTTCATATTAACTGGGAGAAAAATTTAAAAAAATGTATAGATTGGAAATGGTCTATTTTACTGTAATACATTTAATTATTAATGCCTTATTGACATTATTCCCTACTTACAGATAAATCTCTCACAGTAAACTGGATTTATTGACCGATTTATCAGTTTACTGCAAACATAAAAACAACAGAAAAGCTTTAGGAAACAGACATAATTTGCTCAACAGCCCAATAATACATAATAAATAAAATACAGGATAAAGTATAAACTATAAACACATTTACCTTTATGAAGCAGCTACAATGATTTAAAATAAATCAAACTGACCTGTTCTTTACTGAGCAGGAGGAGTTTTCTTCTTGCAGCTTTTTGCCTACAGATGCCACAAAATGCATGTCAAATATTCACTATAACTGATGAAAATGACACACTTAGCTGTGGTGAATCCACAGACCGGTAAAACAAAATCGTGTTATTGAGTACAGGATGTGTACTCAGTGGTGAAGCCATTCGAGCTGAAAACCAGCAGATTCCTGTCACCTGCTGAGCAATCAGCACATCTTTACTGACAACTGAATCTGTCAGGGGGACGCCTGAGTGAACATCCTATATTTGCTTGATGTAACACTTTGTCATTTATACTTCTCCAACATGGCTTGAGTTTGGACTGCAGCAGCTACATTAACAGACAGGAGAGATCTGTTTAAAAAGAAATGCCAAAATCAAAAATGTAAATGTTGTTGTGCTCAATAAGCAAGAGCAAAGTGTTTTAAAGTGTCAACTACATGCTAGGGTTTCAACTTCTCCCATCAAATACAACCATGTTTAATGCAAAACAGCATGCTTTTTGGTTTTACTTGAATTTTTATAGCAAAACTATTTTGTTGAAGGAAATTGAACCTCTACTAGGACTGACTTTATTGTGGATTTTGCTGTGGTTTCCCATCTCAAGTTTAGTTTTCTTCCTCGAGCTGATAACGGCTAGAGCTTTCACTGCAGCGCAATTAAACCCCGAGGAGTATCAGACAGACTGTTCATGTGGAAAACTTATACTTTTCAGCTAATTCGATCCATTCCCACCATGTTTTACACTACTAGTACTGTGCACTCTGCATGCTGATATGAATTGTTTTGGCATGTTGTGAGACAACTGTCATTCTGTCTCTCTCTCACTCTTGCATGAGTGGCAAATATCTTGCAGACACTGCAGCTCGATCTGTCAGTTTCACAGGTATTTCTCTATAAAGCCTCAAGGGACAATACAGCATGCATTAGAAAGGTATAAAAATCAAATACTGTTACTTTTAAAATGAATAAGCTATTTATTTTACATATATGTGAGATAAGGTTTCTTTGGATGAAATAAAGACTGAGCAGCTGCCTCACAGTGGTATTTCTGACCAGTAGGAGCAATAACACCATCTTATTGCAGAGTCTGTATGCCGGAGCATGCAGAGGTCTCTACTTCAATGCCTCCTGTGGTACTGAGACTCCCTCGCACACCCCAATTTATTAAGAGCCTGACCCTAGAGCGACCACGCTGTACCACTTAGTATGAAAAGTTCTGTATTCCTTCTCTAGGGATGTTTGAGTGGTGATCTAAAGCTTTAAAAAAATAAATAAAAACGCAGAAAAATACTAAGAATCATCCCCAAACAACAGAATATTTCTTTAGGGATTCAAAACTCTTTGGAGAGTTATTAATAAAGTTGTGAGTCCAAGTTATAAAACATTGTTTTTTACTTGCTCAAACTTAACCTCTACTGAAGAGTAGAGCTCTGCAATTATTAATCCAATCTGTTTTTTAATTTCAGCTACAAAGAATTCCCAAAACAATGCAGCTGACAAATTAAATGACTGTTATTAAAATTATGTTGTCACATTTTAATTTGTAGGTGAGCTCTTATTTTGTCTTGCTCTCAGTTTGACACACTTCCTCCCCTTCTGAAGGTTAAACTCACGTCTTGTGTTTTAAAGAGTCAATACAAGTAAAGGTAAAAGAACATCAATGCTACTAGAAATAAACACATGTACGCACACCGACTCCCTCTCTAGGCTTCCAAAGCAGCTCTTCTCTGCTTTTATAGCAGCAGCAGCAGCTGTCTGTTTTAAGATCATGTCTGACTGTTAAAAACATTTGAGATTGACATTTTTATGGTGGTTTTTATTGATTTATTTTAATAAATTATTCTAATCACCACTAAACAGTGCAACTCTGCCACCTGCTGATGCAAATCAGTGTCTGCAGTCTCCTTAAAATGTGAACTCTAAATAATGTTTCCCAACTCAATAAATCATTTTAAAAACTGACCCAAAAACCTTGTTGATTTTTTTTGTCTTCTATAATTGAGCAGCTTTACTGAAGAGTCACTTTAAACTCTAATATCTGACAGCTTTAATCTCATTCAGATTTCCTACTGGTCTTCTCCCTCTGATATTTCTCCAATTAGTACTTTCATGTACAGTTTGCAACTCATGACAGGGTCATCACTAATTCATACGATTTGCTCTTTGCCCATTTTGTGAATCCTGTTCTTACGTCTCCTACTAATGTTTCTGACTGATTCTTTCATAATTTGCATTCCTTTTAGCTGAAGGGGTGATCTTATTAAACCCAGTAAATCTAATTTACATTGAGCAACTGAAAGTACAAACTGGCAGTTGAGCTTCAGCTCACAAAAAGCCCAGGAAAGGCAATTTGTGTCTGTCAACAAGTACATCTGCAGTAATTATTTGTTCACTTTTGCTCTGCCCTGGATTTACACAGGTGGTGGTGGCTCAACATGCTTTGTTCAAAAGTATATATCTACTGCTTGATAAGAAACAAAGCATGTACCATTTTATAGTTATAGATCCATATTTTTAGGGGATCCCTTTAGGTGCATGGTTTTAATCATGTGAATTGAGTAGCTTACTGAAAAGCCCAGGTGTTAAGAAGATGTTGATTCACCTGAGCTTCAGCTTACTTTCCTGAGTAGACGTTTGGTTGGGTGTAAGGTTGTTGTTTGTGCTTTGCTTCCAGGCTGGGGAATTGGTTGCATGCCTGCATTGCTGATTGGCTGGCAGGAAGGTTAACCCGCCTTCTGTTTCCATAGCCAGCAGACCACAACAGAAACACAGACACGTCTAATCTGTCTCTTAACACCTCCATGCATCCATCATTTCTCCAGGGCATTTTAATGAAAGACTTGTTACAATAAAAAGATTTAGTTTATTAAACTTTACTTGACACAGAAGCATTCTAAATGTGTGATTTGTTTAAGCAGACTCTGTGATCTCCTAAGAAACCTGGCATAGTATTTCTACACTTTTTCAGAAATACAAACCCAAAATCTGAAAGAACTTCACAGCTGCTGACTTACTCTGGGGGTTATGTTATGTATGAAAAAGCATCTTCGTACAAATATCCCTTGTTCACATTTATTTGTCTCACAGAGCTGCTCGGATTTCTTCAAACCTGAATGAAGCTCTCTGCCTGTCACTCTTCTTCATCCATCTAATTATTAATTTAACTTCACATTTACCCAGTAAATACAACCTCAGTGTTAAACAAACAGGCCACATCACCAACACCTAACCTCAGTCACAAGTCAACAATGGCTGCACTTTCCAATTTCCCTTCTGTCCACGGAAATGCATTTTAATTTGACCCAGGGGAGTGACGCCGGCCGGTTCTTGACCATCTGTCTCTAATCAGATTTTCACTCCATGTCTTGCACATTAAGTTTCAATTTTACCTTTTTTTCTGTATTCCTCCTCTTTTCTTACTAATAGATGTACTCATATAATGCATAAATATGTCAGGTTTCATGGAAGATGCAGATGCACATATTAGCAGAATTTAAATAATCAGTGATCTGAGGTGATCGCCGTAAGATTTCATTCTTGTTTCATATATTTAACCCACATGTGGAGCTGCATGACCTCTGCAAACTACCTCAATACTACAAAGCAAATCATGATTTATCCTCTCCCAGGCATTTTCCTCTCTCAATTCAATTATCTTTTAACATTTAGCATTTGAGAATGTCAAACTCTTGCTAAAAATAGAGCAAGCACACAAAAAATCCACGTGTGTAAGAATGAAAATCATGAAATCAGCAGACTGTTCCTTTAAACGAGATACAACAATTACATTATTCATTATGTATTACAACATAAGCAACGCACAAATATCCTGAACTTTACACAACATCAAGTAAACATTAGCAGAAATGATTTGCAAAAATGTGCATCATCTAAACTTTGTTATTCAAATGAATAATCAGTTTATTAAAAACAAAGTTCACAGCTTTTTTGTGAAATGTCTTTCACTGCTGCACACCAAATCAAATGATTTGAATGCATTTTTTTGTCAGCAATGGTCAGGGGAAACAGAGAAACTAATTACACTGCTGCTTGTTACAAGAGAGCGGCTTCTTTTAGAGAGCGGAATGCTTTCAGGTCCACAGCTGCTCCTTATGACAACATTTAACAACCACATCTCAGAGGGGTTTTAATCGGTAACAACAGCCCCCTTAGGTCTTCATCAAGACCACGACACAATTAACAAAATCACCGTGGAACAATCGATCAATCCAGCAATTACAATTTAAATGACTTTTCATACAATGTAAATGAAGCTTAAAGAGCTTCACAGATTACAAGAAAAAATATGTAGAAATTAAAAAGATCCTTCTTCATAAAGCATTATCGTAATCCAAGTCATTAGTAGTAGTAGTAGTATTACATAAATTAATGAACTGAGGAACGTATTATATTACAATAATATTACATTTTGAATATTTGTAATGAAGCAGCATCATAGGCAGTTTAAAATCTCTGCATTGATCAAAATGAATAAAATCTTAATTAATAATTCAAAATAACAATGACAAATTGTTTAATAGTTATGGTATGTGTTTAAATAATTATAAAATATAAGTGAGTTATTAAAGAAATAAAAAATCTGTAGCTGAGATGTGAGAAGCTGTGTGCAGTCAGAACGACTTGAAAGTGATGTCATGTTTTATAATAAAGTTTTAAAATAGAAGAATCTGGAGATCGAAAAGATTTTATGACCTAAAACTGAGCCCTGTGGAGCGCCATTGTTTGTTTACATATTTTAGAAAAAGATAAAGATGCACCGAAACCAGATTTTTCTAACCGAGTACAAGTACGAATACATGAGTACTTGCTGATACCAAATATCGATACAAGTACTAATAAATGCCATTGATCTAAATCATGGTTTACACAAAGAAATCACTATTTCTATCTAACCAAATGTCAGAACTATGAGGATTCCAACAGCGTGTGTGTACTACTGCCACAACAACTACTAGTAGTAGTACTACAACACAAGACCTCCAGAGTTAGCTTCAGTTAGCTGTTGGGTGTTGCAGCTCAACTGAGAGCCAAGCATCATATTACATTATATAGTATCGCTCTATAGTATCTGCATACTTTTACGAGTATGAGAATACTGTACGACCTTAGTATCAGACCAATCTGGGCATCCCTAAAAAAGATTTATCTAAAATCACACAAGGACAAACTGGATGTAAAGTCTGACTAAAATACCTATAAAATGATACTAATACTAGTATAAATGATTTGTGATCAATGTTACACGCTTGGTAATTTATAACTTTGATCCATGATAAATCTGTACTATGGTAAGTCAATTTCATTTATTCTTCAGAAACGCTTGTTTTTACATACTTCACACAGGTCTGTTGTTTTTGGAGTAAAGATGCATCTAGTTTGGTTTTATTTAGATGAGGGATTAGTTTTACTTGCAGAAGATAAAGCCTCCATCTGTACAGGATAATTCACAAGGTTAGTCAAATCCTCTTGAATAAAGCTATAAAAAACCTTGAAATAAAGAGTGTGGGAATGGGATATAAAAAGCAGATTGTGAGTTTTAATTATAAAATCATTCTGCAAACACCCCAACATCAATCAGGAGCATAATCTCCATGAAACAGAATGGAAGATTCTCACATGCAAACAAAGATTCTGGGGTAATAAAATCATTCTGTTGAAGTATTGTATTCATTTGTTATATTATTACTCCAAAAACAGACTTTAAAAAACTAGCAACAGCATTTGAGTTTTAATTATCTCTTAATAACTTTGTAAAGTATGAGCGACTTGCCTTTTCAAGTGCCTTATTTTGAATTATCATTTGTCTGCAGATGATTTGTTCATTGATTGCCGAGCTTCTTTCTGTGTTTTGACAAATTCCTTTTTATATTTTAATTATTTCCCCACTGTGGGTTTGGGTTTGTGGTTATTACTTAAATGAGGATCCATCTCAGTTTACAGATAAAAACGTTCACAATAAAAATCACAAAAAGAGGGTCTATCCTTCACAGGAAGGTCAAGCAAAACATGAGAACATTCCCTAACAGTAAGTTTAGGAATATCCTGGATTGTAAAATCAGTAACAGTAAGCAGGCATGCCCTGATCTAATTTCCCTTACCGGTCGAGGTTCATATCAAACCATCTTAGATTGACTGGAATCACAAGTCACTGAGGAGCTCTCAACTCCTATTTCCTATTACTTTATAACATCCAAAACAGCTGCACTCAGCTCTACCTACTGCATTGATAATTTGCACATGTCATGTACTTTTCTTATATTAAAATGCAGCTCTTAAATTTAAGAAAGCACCACAATTGTCCCTCAACCTACTGCAGTGGGACACACAAACAGACGCAGTGAAAGCCAGCTGAGGTCACCAGGAGAGGAAAAAGCTGATGTGTGCCTGTTTATGTGGGCCAACAATTAAATCAGGAACTGAGTTTGCATCTGTGTTGGTACTGTAAACAAATTCATCTGACATCACAGGATTTGCTGTGTAAACAGGGTTCAGCAGCTAAAACTCGTAGCATTAAAGATCTGATTTCAAAACCAACAGAACAAAGTAAATTACAGACTATTGATAACAGGACATCACAGGTCTCTGTTCAGCTTTAGAAGGACCCAGAAAGGTTGGTAATTTATGTAACCCTCTCATCAGAGCTGCATGAAAGCTAGAAACAGACATCTGCAGAGGAGTGGACCTCATAACCCTTTAATTACTCAGGACAGATGGCAGAGATCAGAGGCCACTTAGACACAGAAAAATGTGTCACACGTTAGGAGGCAGACCTGTCAGGTTTAACACATCCTACAGTACAAGGTTTGACCAGTGAGGCTACAGCTGATTAACTGAAAGAACAGCAGAAGTATGTGTGCGTGTGTGTGTGTGTGTGCGTGTGTGTGTGTATGTGTGAGTGTGAGACTGCTTTTCTGCACTTTTAAATGTCATATTTTAACCTTGCTGTTATTTTATATTCATCTTTATTGTAAGGTGACCTTGAATGTCTTGAAAGGACACTTTAAATAAAATGCATTATTATCATTATAAATGTAAACGACATTAGAATATAAAATGTACTTTACAAGTACTTTACAAGAGTTTAATAGGTATAAAAAGTACTTTTGTCCAAGGTGCTTTGATATATTTGAAAAAAATGGAACCAAAACACAATTTACAATAATATCTTGTTTGAGGTTTAGGTTTCCAACCATTGGTTTCATAAATATAGTACGTTTTTCTGGTATTTTAATTGGAAATTTTGATTTATTTTTAAACTAAACAAAATACTATCTTTAATATATTTGTGTTAGCATAAAAAAACCTCAAAGCATCATCAGTGCTTGTATAAACGCTTACTTGTACCTTCGATAATGACAAAAAAATCTACCCTGCGCATTTTTTAAATATATCCTTTGTAGACCCTTCAAACCAGAGACAACCAGACAGGCCTGCCTTACAAATCTTTACCAAAAACACACATTTCTGTAGTTACAGTGCCTGGTGAAAGTATTTTACTTTTCCTTAAGGGCTCAATGTGCCCCTTTTACAGTCCCTTTTGCAACAAATTTAGCTTCAGCCTCTTAAAAGATAGAAAACTGATCCAATTCCTTCAGGTTGGAAGGATTCTGCTACTGTACAGAACCTTGTGATTCATAAAACAGCCTCTCAACTGAACTGATGTCTGAGCAATGGTGAAACTATTTAAAGACGTTTAAGTTTGTCTTGGAAAAACCACCAAATTGTTATTTTAGCTGTGAGCTGAGGGTAACTGTTATACTAGGCTGAAAGCCTGAACCAAACTCAATATTTTTGGAGACCAAAACAAGTTTTTTGGAACTAAATTGGCTTTAATAGAAAAATTTCATCACTGCTTCATTTCTGACAAACTTCCCAGCCCTGCTGACAAAAACAATCTCACAGTGAGACTCTGACGCATCCATAAAGTGTTCTCAGGAAGGTGAGAGATGTTCAGGTTACACACACACTTTTTAAACTAATGAGTATTTTTTAAGCAATAACATTTAAGTCACTCCTCCATCAAATCCATTGTCATGGTACAACCCAATGGTTTTTACACATTTCATCATTTACTTGTCTGGTTTTGACATCCAGCATTTACTAAGTACCAAATTCATTTTTTGTTTCTACTTTTTTAATCAATTAAGAAAGCCTCAATAACTGCTAAGAAATGTCACTATTATTCAGTTTAATGTGATTTTGTGCATAAATTATTATAGAAACAGGATCAAATTGGCCCTTATGGTTAGAGAGGCAACAAGTTTAGTTTTGAGTGCTGATGCATGCATGGTTCAAATTACATGTGGGGCCTGTCCTTGTGAAACTTAAATTTGACTCTTTTTCTGACGATTAGTTATGAAAAGGAGGGGGTCGTCTTATATTCGAGGTCGTCCTATATTTGGGTCAATACATAATCAGCAACTATCAGTCCTCTGCACTGTTCTTCTGGGTTGGCTGCTAATCCAGGGTAATCATTTAATAAGGCTAACTGATTATTTAAAAACCTTTTGCAATTGTGTTGCACAGAGTGATGGTCTGGGGTAAAATAAAAGATTGGACAAGAGTCCAAAAAAGACCATCTTTTTTTTTTCTTTTTTGCTACGTCATGCTATACCCTGTGGGCAGCGCTTGATTGGGGCCAATTTCACCCTACAACGGGAGGATGAAGGAGGAGGAAGGCTCCTTCAAGCCAATCCATCTTGTGGGAGATGCTCCAGGAAACAGGGTGAACTCTCATCAGATTAACCTGAAAAACTGACAGAAAAGCTTCGATTCGCCAAGCTGGAATGGCTGTAAAGAGTTTTTTGTTGTTGTTTTATATTCTGAAGTTAATTGGCAGGAGCTTGTTTTTTTTTTTTTTTTTTTTGGGGGGGGGGGGGGG